>WOGO01009600.1:0-10142 GCA_015342085.1 Leptinotarsa defecta | reverse complement strand
GAACCACCTATTGGTGTGACACCCAAGTCAACTTGCCAAGTTTTTATGTCAGTGTTGGTGGTTTGACCAATCAACCGACAACTGCGGTAGCAGAAATCTGGGAAGCTAACCTGAAATGCAAGTTGACTTGGGTGTAGGACAGATTGAACATAAAACATTAATATTTCTGGAGTTTTTTCCAACACCATATCGTTATTTTTAACACCTCGACTGTTTTAATCTTCCTCTTTGAACATGATCACTTGGTGATCGAAACACGTGTCGAAGAGTTGAAAATAACGATTTGGTGTTGGGAAAAAAATCCAGTTATATTCATTACTACACCAAAGGTTCCAAACAGTGTATCATAAATATAAAACATTACGTTTGACAGAAAGTGTTAGACAGAATTTCTTGTTCTGACCAATGCATTGCTGCCAATGAGATTTCACAGAACTGTAAAATGATAAATCACACAGAGTGAAGGCGAGGAGTTCCTGTTATGAAATTATTAATGGTTGTCAAATTCCCTTTCTTTTTTTAAACACAGGAGATTCACATCTGATTTACACCTGTCTCCACCAAGACGATCGAATCTTTCCCGACAAAGTCGTGATGTAAGAAGGATACGAAACATTCAGTATGAAATGACTGAAGAAGCACACAAGGAATTGCCAGTGAAGAGCGCCGCGTTAGTATGGCTCGACTTCATGCTTCTCAATCACAAGAGTAAAGCGAGGCAGCCCGTGAAATGGCTCGGTTGGCAATGCGAAATCATCGAGCGAATAACAAAGATGAAGACGTGAATAATTTTTGACGCACAAGAAGATATTCATCAAGTGCTGATTTGAATCGAGCAGCGGTTCGAAATAATTGCAGCACTGATTACTGCTTGCATCTTAGCGTTTGCAGTGGGCCAATGGACGTTGTTTACGAGTGATTTTTAAACTCCTTGGATGTGCCTAGCTCACCACCGCACAATTTACGCCTGAAGGTTGGCTCCGTAGTAATAATGCTTCGAAACATAAACCCACCAAAATTTTCAATGCTACACGTTTTGTGTTAAGTAAATTGATGAACAATGTGATTCACGCGACGATACTCAAAAGAAAATTCGAAGGTGAGGAAGTTCTCATTCCGAGTGTCCCAACCGATATGCCGTTTGAGTTTAAAAAACTTCAATTTCCAATTCGTTTTGCATTCGCCATTACCATTAACAAATCACAAGGCCAATCCTTGAAAGTTTGTAGTCTGAATCTGAAAAATGTTTTTCACATGGTCAATTATATGTGGCATGTTCACGGGTCGGAAGACCATCTGCGTTGTTTATACTTGCGCCTGATAATAAAACAAAAAATGTCATGTATCATAAGGTGCTCAACTGAAGAGTGCAACCTAATAAAGAATAATTGGAATACTTGAGTGATAAAAAAATTAAATTAATAAAATAAAAAATGAGCTTTTTTATTGCCTCTATGGCGGAACGAAGTTCGCAGGGTCAGATAGTATATAAATAAATTACAAGAAATTATTCACTGTAAACTGAAGACCATGAGGAGCTATATGTATATTTTCCGATTTCTCATCGATTTTTGCTGAAAAAAATTTGGAGCACATCAACATTTTCAATTTTTTATTTTCAATTATTCTCAGTGAGGTTGTTTTTTGCAGTTAGTTCGGCAGTAACAACGGGACTAAGGTGGGTCCGAGTGAACGTACCACAATACAGGGTACCAGGCGAAACAGGGATGCTTCAGTGTGACTATGACTTGGGTAATGACACACTTTATGCTGTCAAATGGTACAAAGACCACGAAGAATTCTACCGATTCGTTCCGAAAGCAAAACCACAGGCCAACTGGTATGAAGTTGAAGGTGTTCACGTTGACGTGAGTACATATTTACTTCTTTCAATATGTGAGGTCACTACAGAATTATTGAAGACATCAACATGCAACTTTTGAATAAATTCAACTTTTAAGTGATGAAAATTATTCAAGTTATTGACTGAGGGCAAGATATATCTATACGTTTAGAGCTTTTCAATGTCTATTTTTCATTGATGAGTATAACATTTTCTCTTATTATTCTGTATATCTATCATGGGTTATGAATACAAATCATTTATACAAATACATTTATACAAATCATACAAATCATTTATACATTATACATTATTCAGCTTATATATTTGTGACTTCCATCAGTCGATAGTCAACTGTTGAATTGTTTCATCTTCAGAATCGTACGCTACTTGTAGAATACAAAGGACACAAGTCAACAGAATTCACTTCAACTAGTGGTGCTCCCCAAGGAAGTAATCTAGCTACTCTTCTATTTTCTTTGTTCATGAGTGATATTGTTTCAAATATCTCTTGTGACATATTACTCTTTGCAGATGACTTGAAGATTTTCAGACCCATTGAATCAAGCGGATACTGTCTTATTCTGCAGAAGAAATTTAATTCGAAACAAGCTTCCACTGAATATTAAAAAATACACTCTGAAGCACAACAATTTGAAGTTTGACTATGCAATAAATGACGTCATATTAGAACAAAGCACAGAAAGTAAAGATCTGGGCATCATTTTCGATAAGAAACTTAGCTTCACGACACAAATTAATCAAATCACATCTTCTGCAAAAAATGCTTGGCCTTATCTTCAGGACATGTACAAACCAAGAATGTTTTATAATCCTTTTTAATGCTTATGTCCGATCTCGTCTGGAATATGTCTCCCTAATATGGTCACCAATATACAATGTGCATATACAGCAACTCGAATCTTGTCAAAGCTCCATTCAGTTTGGCTTACCTATCCCAAGGAATTGATGATAGAGGGTTTCTAAATAGATTTGCCCCCTTATCCTTAGAAAACAGAAGAACATATTATGCTTGTATCTTCATAATCATGATTCATAGTCTGGTTGACTGCCCAGATTTGATATCTCAACTAGATTTTCACGTGCCGAGACGAAGTAGTAGAAACGAAATATTTTTCTATTTGCCTTTGCATGGGATCAAGTTATTAATAAAATCCACATTTGTAATATTTATAATAGTTTCTATTCAGAATGTGATATTTTTGTTGCTCCATTTGGACGCTTCAAGAATATATATTTCGTAACAAACTATTTTTTAGAACTACAATCTAATTACAACCCTTTAGTGAAATACGGTGTTTTAACTCTCTGTACACTGCCAATTCGATTAGAATTCTACAGTATATATTTTTTTATTATTATTATATGAATGTATCACTGTTTGTATAATATACTATTACTCTGCTGATTTTACATGCTATTCGTTATGTTTCCTTGTACTCATACTTAGTCATAGCTGTAAACTCAATTATATTTGTCTTGTAATTGGAATTACTCCTGTTAGACAATAAACCTTTTTTTTTAACATTCATCATTACGCAGAAGATACTCAACTGCACTTCTTTTTTCAGTTCCCTGACATTGATTCCGCTCAAAACCTTATTAATCGTGATCTTCAGACCATCTTTGATACTTCTCAGCTCATAAATTGATGTTAAACCCCAAAAAGTCGGCAGTAATGATCTTAGGACCGAAAAGATTGCGAGATATTGGTAAAAGTAGTCTTCATATTCATATAAATGGTGACAATCTACCTTTTTTAACTGAAGAAGACAACTCAGGCCTGTGGTTTGATTCTGAACTGCTCTTTACAAAACATGTTAGCCACTGGATTCAAACGTCTTTCAACATCTCAAGGCAAATGTTTCCAAATCGGGACTTACCAAACAACTCAAACTGAAATTATGTGAGGCGCTAATCATTTCGAAAGTTTCATACTGCGATAGCATTTATGGTCCTGCATTATTTCAATGTGATGCGCTCCGACTTCAACGAATCCAAAACAGTTGCCTTCGTTTTTCCTCCAGCATTCGAAAATACAACCACATATAACTGGTCATGAAAAAATCAAGTTGGCTGCAACTAGAGAAACTCAGCACACTGAGTTTGAAAACAGTTTTGTTGACACTCATCCCATTCACCTCAATATTTTTTTGTATATTCTGTATGTTCTTACTTCAGGTGAATAAAGACGTTTTATCATCAATATTATTATCATTATACAGGAAGATGTGAAAAAATTCCAACACAAATCAAAAATACTATAAACGGTATTGACAAACTAATTCACGAGGTGCCGGGTCATGAAAAAACCAGATTATGCTTAAAAAGCAAGAAAGTATTTCAGGTTGTTCTTTCGGATATTGGGGACACATTTACTAATACTTCCCTACAATCAATTTTTCAGGCGTCGAGGAGGAGAGGGGTCAATAAACACGGGAAATGATTTCATACTCACTTTTTTGAAAGTAGTTGACATTGTTTCATAGTGAATTTTACCAGTTTGGACTCCCATTGTCTGATGGAATTCTAATATGATTTGAAATATATGAAAGAAACAATGAATACCTAAAATATCAATTATATTGAGCACTAAAATGTGAAATGAAAATAGAATAAAACTAATGAAATAATCAAGATGAAGAATTGAAATGACCACAGAATAAAAGTAAATGAAGGGGAATGAAAGTAGGCAAAAAATCAAAAAAGGAATAAAAAAATAAAAAATATTTTGAACCGGGTTACTTCACCATTTCGTTTGTTAGTATCCACAATCGTCTTCGGATGATGCCTGGATTATTCCTCAGAGAGATGACTGCTCGTATTTATAGCTCATTCGAAAGCTTTGACTAATCACCCTCTTTCCTCTCTCCACTTCACCGGTTTAGCGGGAGTTGACTGTTTTTTTGGTTGATCACAGGTATCTATATGTTACGTATCTCTACCCCAGCTTGTCTGAATTCGTCTTCAGACAACATTTATGCAGCTTCTTTGAACATTCTCCCAAACCAGTGTTTCTACCTGTGGATGGTCTCAGCTTGGGACCACTTGATTTTATAACAATGAGTCCAAACAAGCTCTGCTATGGTTTCTCCTCGCTGTGTGTGTTTCTTGTGCTCAGTAATGCGAACTTTCAGTGGCCTCTTAGTTTCACCGATATAGGATTTGCTGCACTCACAGATTATCCGGTGATTGTAATTATTAGAATCGCAGTCCGCGTTTGGTGGCCTGGTTTCCGTGAGGCTACTACGGATGTTGTTTCCGGACCTGAAGCAGGTTCTGATGTTGTACTTGAACCCAAGTCTTTTTTTCCTTCTTGAGAATACTCTAATGTGTTCGTGATGGCTTCTCTTCTTTGCAAGACTCCTGCTGTCTTCTAGCCAAAGTATCTTCCACCTTCACGTCGGAGTAACCATTCCGTTAAAAATATTTTCTGATGATGTCTAGTTTCTTCTCGAGACCTCGAGGGGAAGTAACTTTGTTTGAATATTTTTTTTTGATTATTTCAAATTTCTTTCTGAACTTCTTCAATTTCTACTTCAACTTTTCGCTCAGTTTTAAATTTTTCAACTCTGTGGTCATTTCCATTTTTCATCTTGAATATTTTATCCGTTCCACTGTATTTTGATTCTCATATAACTGATATTTCAGCTATTCATTCTGATTCCAGTCTCTATTATTTTTAAATTATTCATTGTCTATTGAAGTTGTGCCATTTCTGTCTTCTTCCATGTTGCTATCTGCTACTGAGAAAAAGATAAAAAGTCGGAGATTATCATTTCTTTCGAAGGGGCATGTGCCGAGTACGGTCTAGCAAATTCAATAAAGAACAAAAGGAAACATTTGTCAAAACTTGCGTCACGATTTAGAAATTCCAGTCCTCATTTTTCCATCCTTTCCCCCAATAATCTGCCTTGATCGGTGGGATGTGACTGGATTGAAAAGAATTTACTTACAGGGTTGTCACTGTGGCAGAAAATTCCCTCATGAAATAGCCTGACATATACTTTGCATCCATTTCTTAGGGGAATTTTCTACTTTGAATATTCACTATATAATGAGGATTGAGCGTATAGAATTCTACTGCAATAGTTGGGAGAACAGAACAGTTCAACGCAGCACGTGTTTCGCTATACAATAGCTTGAATAAACTTTTTATGTGAAATATATGAATGATAGCTATTTTACCTCTACATTAATTAGGTAACGTTATAATACCCATCATATCAATTATTCTGTTAATGGTGACCTGCAAAATGTGTACAACTCAATGTTTATTGATAACCGACTAAACGTACGTATGGTCTGAGAATTTAATGTTTTCCCTCAAAATATTTCAACCAAAACTCAAATACAATTTGTTCACAACTGTACAGTTTTGAATAACTTCAGTTTGTCTTGAAGAAAAAAATATAAATTTTCATTGAAATATGAATGTTTTTCCTTACAATATGTTCCTATGTTCCGGAAAGTTCCTCTCTAGCATATAGCTGAACTTTCTAATAAGGTTTATTTCGATTTTCACTATGAAATATTCACAAAATCGTGACACATGTTCCGTTACACAAGAGCTTTTTCATATAGGACACGTGTCACGGTTTTGTGAATCGTTCATTTTCATCAAGTACCGGCCAGTTCAATTAAATTTTTTGGCAGTTACCTGTTAGCGGCGCAAAATTCATCTGATCAAGTAATTCCTGCTGCAGCATTTTGATGTAAAATTATTAATTTTTTTCAAATTATCATTATGTAAGATATTGATGATATCAAAAATGATATAAAAACCGAAATGGGTATTTCATAAAGTAGACCATGGCGACATATGAAAGTTTTTTTCATTAATAGATATAATTAAAATTTGACTTCACAGTTAGTTTTTATTTGAAAAATGAGTAAAAGAAAAATGAGTACAAATGAGTAAAAAAATTAGTAAAAATGTCAGAGAAAAAGTTGCTCAGTCTCCAATGTTATACCCTTGCTCGAAATTTGGACTCTCTACTGTCACTTCGATTATTTTTTTTTATTTTTCGAATCTTTCGTCCTATGGATTCGAACAAAACCTGATTGAATGAATACGAGACTTTATTGTCATATCTAATCAAGAAGAATAACCGCATTGGCCTATTACCAGAAAAAAAATGAATAAACCTCCAGAAATTCGTCTTTGCTGTTGCAAAGTTTATCTGGCTTTTTCATTTAAATATTAAACTGTTTCGGATTTTCGGTGTATGGACGTAAATATGTCAGTAACCGAATGAACGCACCATTCTTATTACACTTTTATTCCTTTTTTTCTATAGATTTTTATCCAATTTGATTATTTTTCTGGCCAATAGTTCAAATACAAATTAAACCAAAATATCACACTTTTCTGTAAACTAAATATTGACCCACCGTTTCATAACTATTCAAAAGAGTTTCGTGCTAGCGATTTGTACTGAACATGATATAAAATTTCGTGATTTTGAAAATTACAAGACTAATGCAAAATGTCGGGAAAAAAAGCAGGTACTGATAGAATCGAAATGAAATTTCTCCTTAGTAGAATTTTGAAACAAATTTTTAGTTTAGGTTAATGTCAAATTATTGCGTTTAATGAATCGAATTGTTTTGCATACTAATTTTCGTACATTCATTATTCACAAATAAGTTTTATGAACAATGTTATCGAAACAAAACAAAGTGTGAATCTTTTTTTTCCTGTGATGAGAATATGCCATATCGAGATGTTGCTTTAATCACCGGCATCCAGGAAAAATATTCAGTACCGTAGGAAGTATATTGAAAACATTAAAAAAAAAACTGGCCCTGTGGACAATCGTTTCAAGAAACCACATAATCTAATGAAGTATAATGAAGAAGAACAACTCAATGGTTGTTTGAGCGTTATTGAAAATGGAAAAAACTAATATCACGAGTATCAGTGAAAATACAGGGGTGAGCAGAGAAACTGTGAGAAGAATTTTGCATTGAAATACATTCCATCCCTATAAGCCGAAGGTCATACACACTCTTGAAGAAAGAGATTTCGGTATTCGAGTAGGATTTTCATTTGGGTTCCAAGGTGAAAACCTTGAAAATGATATCGATCTTTCCTACAGGATTTTATGGACAGACAAAGCAACATTCACATTGAACGAAACAGTTAGTTTCCAAAATTGTCACTGGTGGTCCAACAATAATCTGAATTTTGTTGGTTATTACATAACCAAACAATTGGACAATATTTTTCTGGAGAAAATTTTAATGGAGATACGTACAGAAATTTTATTATGAATCAGTTTTCTGAAGTTTTGGATAATCTGCCTCTGTGTTAGACTAAATTTATGGTTTGAGCTTGACAGGGCATAAATCCACCAAACGGTACAAGTGAAACAGTGTTTCAGTCAGATGTTCAGGGGCAAAGTGATAGGACGAGATTAGGGGAATTATTGGACATCAAGATCACCGGACTTATTTCCGATGGACTTTTTTTATAGGGGTTATCTGAAAAGAAGAGTGTTTAGACACAGGCGATTTGCAAACAAAAAATATACAGAGGATACCATTCGAGAGTGTTGTGCTAACATAAATCCCCTATTTGTTAAAAATGCCACAAAGTCGGTGAATGAAAGGACCATAATTTGTATAGAACGGGAAGAACGGCATACTGAATGTTGAATTTGGGTTCTTCCTAAGATTATTGTGATAAATCAATGAATATTATAATGTTTTGTTGTGAATATGGTTATAGTTTGAATTGAAGGGGTTATATTTTTTTGTAGTGATTACTTTTTGGGAAAGAAAGTTTCAGGCTTTCTACTACTCCATCTTGATACAAAAAAAAAGACGAGGGAATAGCTATTTTATATAGTTATAGTTATTTTGGTTTAATGATACTTACATATCTAATGGTGAAAATAAAGAATGTAAGATATATGAAATGAACTCAAGAAGCGTTATTATTTGTTTGATAACTATACCTGACAGTTTACATTCAACAGTAACACTTTTAAATGTAAATCAAATACGTTTTTGGAAATCTCTTCCTCTTAACTCTTGCATCAATCGCATGTGGTAAAAATGAAATTTGTTTGCTCGTACCATTCGAGACGCGCTGCTTTGAGAAAATCCTAATTCTCTGCTCAGGTCTTGAGTACTCACATGGGGATTTTCATCAAGGTGAAGAGCAATTTGAAATGTATTCTCTCCATTTGTTACAGGGCAGAAACGTTCGAACTTCTCGTGACTGACATTAGCAGTTCTTTCAAATCTTTTAGAGGCTGATATGCTCTTCAATCGGGTTCTTCTTTCGGGAAACTTCTCTTCGTAAATCCTAGATGCAAGGAGGCTGTTTCCATCACTTTCCCCCAAAGTATTGACCATTTGCACCATATATTTCAATACATAATTCATAATGAAAATGATTCAATCTATTCGCGAAACAAACTTCAACACACGGCGTTATTGACAAATTCCGAGATTCATTTTTCATATCAGCCATGGTTAACTGGGTTTTCAAGGAGAAAATATAAATGAAAAAATACAAGGTGTTTCACTTGAAAAAGTTGAATTATGTCTTTTCGAAAATGAATGAAATTTGACCGGTTTCACCGAGCAGCCTATATATTGTTTCCAAAAGTTGAGATGCTAGAAATTATCATAGTGGTGTGGACTAACCATAAAAAAATCCACCTAATTGCTACAGACATGCGGGTGGTGAATTGAAAAAATATAGGTTTTTCCCGAATAACTTGGCAGTGCCGCAATAAAAATTCGATAACAAAAATTCTTTAGAGAGCTAAAAAATATGGAATCGAATGACGTATTCATATACTGAGTGTTTCATTGAAAAATATAACTTTGGTGGGCCACGCTTGGCTGAATCACCCAGTATGCGAGAAAATCATTTGAAAAAATAGTATTTATCGATATGACTGCAAAAAAATTGTCCAATTCGAAAAATTATTTCCTCTGATAGCAATGGACCGAGGGAATCTTGTTGACTCACCCTGTATCAAAAACATTTTTTGATAATTTTCTGGAAAAAACGGTTTTGACTTTCTGCTTCTCAATCTTCATGATGAAAAGTGTGTCAGGAAAAAAGTTACAGCGTATTGTCGAAAACGCACATTTTCGAAAAACATGCTGTTGGGGTTCGTGAATCAAGTGGACTGAACTACTGTACTTTTATTTTCGAAGCAGAACTTTATTGTGTATGTTAATACATGAAAATAGGAAACTGACTTTAATATAAAGTTATACACACTGACAATCAACAACTTCAACTATTGTAACT
>WOGO01009599.1:0-10144 GCA_015342085.1 Leptinotarsa defecta | reverse complement strand
TTTCCTTGCCTTTATTCAAGACGGAGTTCTTGGCGCCCGCCGCAGGAAGTGCTCTTGCTGTTGGAGGTGGAGTGTGGGAGGAGGGCCACATTGGCTTCCCGGACAGGGTCTCCAGTCCCCTGGCCGTTTCGCCACCTGGGGACGCGCCCGATAGGTAGCCCAACCTACAGGGAAATGTACTGGTTTACAGCAACGTAGTTCCTGAATCCAAATCTGCAACATATTTTCATCGACAATACCAATATTTGTTGAAGTTTGTGCTCCAAGAGACTAATTAAACTTTGAAGAGGTGCGGGATCGACCGTCTCGTTAGGAATTTAATTTTCCGGAAAGCGTTCTGGAAAACGAGATGTTTTCGACATCATGTTTTCATTATTTTTACAATTACGACGGGTCTGTCTATCCGTTGGAGTGCTAGTGCTTCGCCAACGGAAATTAAAAATTATTTGATCGCAAAATTATAGACTGGTTCGGAAAAACTTTATCATGCTAGTGGATATTGAATTTTTGTTGTTAATTCAACAATCCGGGATGATAGATCGTGAAGCTTTGTTGACTATTCATACATTGACATTATAATTTTTGAAACAAGGCTATTATCATTTCTAAAAGGAGAATACAGCCGGACCGTTTGGAAACGGAACCGGTTGATTTTTTTCTCTTCGGGTTCAATGTCCGAAAGGCATGACAACAACCAGAACTAGCCTGAAATAAAGTCACTGAATTACCATGTGTTCTTGCTGGCAAACAAGTACGTTTACTGATTCCACATGAAACTTCGCGTTCAAGAAAAAAACTAATGTCTCAATAAAAATCACCTTCGAAAGTGAACGATAGTGCGGCAGCGCAGTTCTTCGTCAGTGCGGTTCCGTAAATGAGCAAATCATCGCTGATAATAGTGTAATTGAATATGTGTGTGGCCAACGTTTTATTTTAGTTTTTTTAAGATAAAGCACAAGCACTACAGAAAAATCCTTAAGGCATTCTAAGGGCGGGCCTGTGCGACAGTAGTGATTCACGCGTTGGATTTGAATTGCTGGAGATTGAATTCGTTTGGAAAAAGTCCTCAGGAAGTTCATTCCGTATATATGCAGTTCTCCAAATGAAAGAGTTCCTAAACAGAGAAGTTCGATCAAAACGATGAGCTAAAGCCACAACTGGAGGTTAGACTGCTCAGTATATTGAGTCCGCCACGGCTGTGCAACAGCACGCGATTAGTCATTGAAAATTAATGAGAAACGTTGTCGAAGCCAGCATTTTGAATGGCAAGTTCCAAGGTGAAAATTCCAAGAATCCCTATTATACCTACAAATGTGCCAATTCATTTTAAACGTGTGCAATTTCCAATTTGATTGGCATTTACAATGACTATTAATAAGTCCTAAGGCCAAACAATGCCCGTTTGTGGATTTGAGCACACCATGTTTTTCAGAAGGACAATTATGCGTGAAATACTCTCAAGCGGACAAACCATTCCGTTTGTGTTAGATAAAATGGTACTAATAAAAAATATTGTACACGCTATAGCATTAGCTTGCATACGTTTCAAAGAATCGAAATGATGTCCCGAATCATTCATCTTTTTTACGTTCCTAATGAATTGCTACCGCATACAACTACTTCCCCGGCTAATATCACCATGTACATTGATTGAATTCAGCGAGAAACATGCTAGGCTAACCTCTGCGAGGTATCTCGTATACAGATATAATCCACTGCCCAACGTGGTAATAGCCAAGGAAGTGGTTGTTTCCGGCAGGTATTAATGACGTGTAGGAACATTGGGAAAGATGATTGTTTCTAGATATCATGTCGAGTTATTGAATATCCACTTGGACAAATAATCCTGAGTAGTGTACTTCGAAGTTTCGGGACAAGGCCAGCTTCTCTCTCATGTTGGCTCGATGTTTTCTATTGTTCTAGAAGGTACTTTTGTCGTGCATTGAGACGAAAAAGTTTCAAAACAGCTTCTTTCAACTCCGTCGGTATTTTCGTCATATAACTACCGCACTAATACCTCTCAAACACCCACGGTTCGTAATTGGATTCTGTTTCTTGACTCGTTGGACAATTTAGATCACAATCGCAGAAGTTTGTTGCATGCGTTATCTCATAAATTGTCGAGAAAATTCTGTATTTAGCGTTTAAGTATGCATTTCTATCCGCGTTTGCTGAATTTATGGGTGGACAGCGATAAAGTGAAATTTCCAACCGAGCTGCCGCGAAAATAAGAATAGATTTAGGTACGTTTGTTTTACTTAACGGCGTGTTTTCAGCTCGTTTCTCCTGAAAATTTAATTCCGATGATTTTTTATGAAGTAACGTTATGATAGGGTTCAGAATTCCTTGGAGGTCACCAACCAGTTGTGTGAAAAATTAGATTATTGATATGTGTGATGATTGATAACCCGTCAAACGGTCACATCCCGCTAAACCGGTGAAGCGGAGAGAGGAAAGAGGGGATATAAGAAAGTACTCGAATCATATATATATATAAAAATGGATGTTTGTTGGTTGGTTGGTTGGTTAGTTGGTTGGTTAGTTGGTTGGTTGGTTTTTAAACTTCTACATCGCTCAACCGATCGTGATGAAACTTGACATTTATAAGTAATTTTTCATAGAGAAGGTTTTTAAGCTATTAATTTTTCTGTAACTCGCCACTAGATGACGCTGTAGAACAATTTTTTGAAAGCACTGTTTTATAACGCTGTGCACGCCTAAGTTCGTTGATTTTGATTCTGTCAAAACATTGGACCAGCAGCGATACTGCAAAACAGTACTAGTGACCTATAAAAATAGTCATCTCTCAGAGCAATAAGTCCAGTCATTACCCGAAGACGACTGTGGACACCAACAATCGAAACGTCGCGAAGTATTTTGTCTTGGAATCTCTTAATTTTCAATTTTTGATATTTTCATTTTTGAATTTTTTTAATTGTTCTTTTTTTACTTGCATTTTAATTTGACTTTAATTTCATTTCAGGGTTTTTTGCTTAATATAATTGTTATTTTCAGCTATTCTTGTTAATTTTTAATTTTTATTTATATTTTTCTTTCAGGGATTTCAAATCATTTTATATAATATTAGACAATGGAAGTCCGAACTAATGAAAACCAATTTTGTCTAATTTTCACTAGTTATTTTATTTTTGCGACCAGTTTCGGGTTTTCACTCTATTATCAAGTATAAAACTATCATGTGAAATCTGAAAACTTTATTATATTGGGAGTTCTAGCTTAGTGAAAAACTCCCGATGTAACCGACTTTTCAGATTTCTCATGTTAGTTTTTTACTTGATGGAAAAAAAAACCGAAACCGGGCGTAAAAATAAAGTAACTAGTGGAAATTAGACAAAAATGTTTTTATTCATTTCATTAATGTAGATTATTGATGTTGTTAGAAAGAGATTTGATGAATTTTTCTACGATTTCAACATATTCTCAGTTATATTTTTGAAATAAGAAACAGAACTGCTACAGAAGAGCCGGATATTTTCACTCTCCTATAACTGAAAGAGTTTTTGAAATGAAATGATGACATAAAATGAATTAAATAAACTTTAGAAAAGAGTATACATTTGAAGATTGTTTTTTTATGTTTAGAAATATCAATTCAACTTTGTTTTTCAAATTCGAGTTGTTATGAATATCTGTTCTGAATTTTACGTTTGTGGTAATTTTGCATACTCACCCAACCCATTTCTTTGAGTTCATACGATATCCTTCTATCTCTCCTTCTTGATCCGTGTAGAATTCGCAACGTACACGCTTTCGTTTTCAACAAAGTATCGTAATTGTTCGGTAACATAATACTTGCCAGTTGGCACGAAGATTAAAAGATCGCAGTGCTTACTCATTTCCTAAGGATTTTCTCGTTCATCACGTTTGACGTGGGAGGCTACACAATAATGGTCAGGAAGTTTTTTTGATGTTGTTCAAACAAGCGCCACGGTGGGCAGGCGGTTGTGTAATTTGCGAAGGTTCAAATAAATATTACACTGAATTTGCGACAATGTAATGAATTTTTTTGTTGAGTCGGTCACTATCGGAAATGTGTGGGTTCGAGTCGTTTGTGTGACAAAAGAGTAGAATGTCCCGTTATGTTCTGCAAATATAGTTTATTCGTTATTTCAGAATCTTCCGGCAGTAATCGTCGAAGGGGAAAAGTTGGGTTTCTCACAAATGCACGAATAGCATGAAAGCATCAGAATGATCTATTACAACTTGGAAAACACTTTTTTGGATGAATTTTCATCGAATAACATAAAACGACATGAAACAAACGAATGGCTTCATCTGTGATTTTGATAAGGTGGTGTCTGTTTTTCAATCAATCACATTAAAAATAATGATGAAAAAAGGGTCAATTATTCAGGTATATTACTTATCAAATCGAAATATGCAGTAATAAGGCCATCGACATCTCTTCTAGAGTTAACACTATCGCATCTGAGGATATGTGTCATTTCGCTCAAAAGTCTTTTGGATAAATATGGTTGAACATCTAGAATAGTTTTATGATCAAAATAAAAAATGTGTCTATATTTTTCATGTTCATGTTCGACGAGATCTGTGGGGTTTTCTATATTCAGTTTCTTAGAGTTTCTCATGTGTTCTAAAACTCGTGTTTCAAGATACCGCCCTGTTTGACCAATATAGCAGTTGTGACAGCATTCACAGTTCAATTCATACACTATGTTGGATTGTATTTCTTGTGGTGTTTTTGTTTTTTGTTTCGATAAAAAATGCTTTTCAACTGTATTTTCATTTGAAAAGGCCACTTTAATTTGTTCGGTACTGAGTGGCATTCCAAGTTTATCAGATCAATTTTCTACAAATCAAATTTTGTGATATTTGGGTTTCACCCCTGTATTTTGAGAGGAGAAACTTCTTTCTTTGATTATTTTTTTTGATAAGGGCTCTGGGAATATTATTTTCTACTAGGTAATTCTCAATTGATTGGAGATTTCTGTTGTGGAATTCAGAACTGGAAATTTCTATTGATTTCAAATTCCTTATAATGTTGATTTTACTCTGAAAATCATGTTTAGAAAAATAATTCAAAAATCTCTCAGAAAAAGTTGATTTATGATACCAGTGTACCTTTTCCTTAAACTTTATGAAAAGTAATTAGTTTTGTTTGCAACATTTTCTAAATTTTCTCTTATGTCCAAACATTTTTAATTTTACATTGCTTCATAAACCTAAAGCTGCATATTTTTTCATATAACGTGACTACACCTGTGATCAATATACAAAATATTTCTGTGTACAATAAAAAAATCATTTGAGAACCTTCATGTCTCTATTTGAAATTCTGAAGTAGACTGTTAATTCTTATTGTGAACTTTTTTTAATTTAACTCTATATTCGTTCTAATTTCCAACTGGCTTATTTTGAGTTCTGTTGAAACGTCTTGAAACGTAAGCAATGAACATCATTGAATGTATGAATTGAAAAATGTAAATTTCTGTATGGTTTATAGTACCCTACTATTCTTTTTCTACTTTCAAACTTCCTTGAAGAGTTATAGCTATAAGATGCAGTTTAAATTTAACTAGTATATATTATGATATTCAAAATTCAAATCTTTGAATTATATTTTACATATTCTGACCCATGAAAATTTTTTTGTTCATATACTTCATTCAATTTCCACATCTATTTTTACCATAAGATTTAGGGCAGTCTAGTTTTTCACGTTTACATTCATTATTGATGGAACTGAAAGTCCATTTCCGAATATTTTTGAAATTTTTCTTTGTTGTTGTTTTTTTTATTTTGTCCTCTTTCCTCTCTCTTTTCCTATTCTTTATCTTAATAAATTGACCTCGCCTATGATTTTTTTTTGAAAGTACAAATGATCAGGCAGTAGATCATCATGAAAAATGAGAAACTGAGAAACAAAACTTCCTATGGTTGTATTCCACTTGTTTCGTCCTATATTCAAACTAATATACTAAACTGCAAATAATTTATAACGTTAACCCTTATATTTCTATACACCACTATAGGTAATAACAGAAGGAACTTAATGACTTCATTACCTGAATTTCGTTTACCTGTGACAATGTGGGTACGCTAATCTAAAAACAGGCGAGTTTCCAAATATTTAGAACAATTGTTTTTCTAACCCTTGCCTTCATAGTGCAAAATTTCCGTATCGTTCAGACTTGGGCACTTGTGGTTACATCCCAAGGAATGTTTTGAAAACGTCGAATCATTTTTACTTAGTCTGAAGGACATTTCATGTTCAGCATATAGTTTTAAGGAATTTCGGCCACATTGTCCAACAAAAACACTATTACACTCCGGAAACTTAAGCTTATAAACTCCATATTTCTCCATCTTGTCCACTTTATCTTTGGCATCACAAAGGAAAACATGTAACCTGGCATATGGTCTGGATGCCACTTCACATTGTTTTTTTTTTTCAGAATAATCCCGTAATTGTCTCTGTTCTTTTATCAAAAGAAGTTACAAATTTCTTGATTTCTGATTGTTTGATCTGATCTGTACGTAAATTTGAGGCTTTGTTTTCTGAGTAACTTCTTGATTGTGTCCACGTTGAAACTTTCATTATATCCTATCTGCATAATTATTTTTCACTTTATTCAATCGATTTTTTCGTTCAAAGGTTGTTTTCCAAACTTTTGCAACGACTTGCATTCCCATTTGGGTTTGAAATAATGTTGCTTTTTCTTTTTTATATCTTTTGTGTCTGTTGGTACCCCTTATTTTAATAAATGAAAATGTTAATCTTACGCCATTTTCGTTTTGTCCTTTATCAGTTTTTGTATAATTCTGTGAACTTCTAGGATGCTCTTCAACTTCTATTTCTAGAGTCAACGTAGAAGCTCGCATGTTTTTACGAGCTGGTCGGGAGTAACTCTGTCGATTAAATCATATCGCAGAGCATTACCAAAACCTCACAACTGGAGCACGAAACTCGAGCGATGCTATTTTCTCGTTAGAATAATAGGCTGGAAGGCTTGAAAGTGAAACATATATTAGTCGAGGGAAATCCCAGATGGCGTTGGCGACACTCTGGAGATTAGCGGAATTTGAGTGATAAACGAGGTACAGAACGAAACGTGTTGTTGCTTGTTACCGAGAACGAGGGAAGTTTATCAGAGATGCGAACGGAATTATTACGGGATGTGATCCATATCTGGTGATGCGGGACTGAATAACTTCCTGTTTAGGTTGACAGTTATAGTCTAAATGAAGCCAAGCCGAACAGCTGAATACTACTACTAATGAAAAAAACCCATTTAGGATTCTAAAAAATAAAATTGATTTTGAAAATTATTCCACGCCGCACATGCCATACGAAGAAATTGCCGACGTTCGATAACTATTTAGTTTTTATACCATTCGAATGGTCTATTCGTATATACTATACTGAGTCGCCTATACACTGGCGCATTCGCCAAATGGGGTATTAATGAGACGAAAATGAATTATGCGATTGATTTTCAACCTAAAATACACGGAATCGTATGGATCAACCTTTGAAATGTTAATTTACGTTTATGAAAATATGAAAAATGTCAAGAAGAATTCGGATGTTCAGTTATTGAACAAGAAAACTCGATTACCAAAAAAGTTTTTGAAATCTATCTACAACGCTCATTATCGTTTCTAAATAGACCTGCTGATAGGCTTGTTTTCACGTTTTTGGAAAGAACGAAGTCGATAATATCAGTAAAATGTTTGAACTTTTCAGTTTATTAATTTCCATTGCTTCCAAATAACTAAATTTCAAACCTTTATTTACTATGTGTAAAATTTCAAAATACTGTAAAGGTTTGATTTTCTTCTAAAAAATGATTTGAACATGCTGAACTTGTTTTTTCGTATCATGTTTTTGGATGCGATTCCTGAATGTTCTCCCAGTTTGACCAATATATACCTCAGAACAGGTTCCACAATTCAATTTATATACTCCTTATTTGTTGAATTTCGATGTTGGGTCTTTATTATTTTCAACTAACTTTCCCAACATATTACCTGTTCTATATGCAATTTTAATATCTCGTTTTTTTTCAAAAATGAAGCCACTTTTTCCGTTGTTTGTCCAAAATATATAATTTTGATAATTTTTGATTATCTGACTTATCAGTAGGAAAAACCTCCCGAATTGCTTTTGCGTACACTTTTTTAACTTCCAAGATCAAATCGTTAGGTGTAGTTTGTGAATTGCTCGTATTCATTGAATTTGGAAGATTCTTGTTATTCCTAGTACATAATTATGCTGCTTCTTGGGTCGAAGAAAATTATGACTAATTAAAAATCACGGAACGATATCTTCTGCTACTTTCTTCAAAACAAATCGACCAACATGTGAATAGTAATTGATCTATTGAGAAAAAAAACACTGCATTTCTCCAACATTTCATTCCATAGAAACCGTCATCAGCTACAATCTGATAAACATCTCGTTCATACTTTCTCACATTAACACAGCCGTTTCGGTGCGCCAGATACAAAAAGACCGTCCAATTATAAAAATTAAAGTTGTCGTTCGCGTTTTAAAAAAGTGAACACATGCCGTTATAAATCGAGGTAAAATGAATGGTAATAATTTATCGCCAGACCTAATGCCAACTAACTATAACCATATGAGAAATTTTAATAGCTGAAACAAATGTAATAATTATTATTTATGTCTCAACTGTTTTTTCGATAGGAATTTCAAATGCGGCATGAAATATTTCAGAGTTACAGACCATTATTCATCGTAGATAGTTTTATTTCCAGATGTGTTTGTGTTTAGGAAGTGACAGAGCGAAAAAGTGCTAATTTCCGTATTTTATAAAGGCTGGCGTTTTTCATTGCAAGTTGGTTCGCAATTTGAAAATGAGTCCATTAATTGAAAATGTTTTTCAACTTCATCACAACGAATTATCGATAAACTTTTTGGCTTTTCAGCCACTAAAATGTTGAGAAACGCTTCAAAAGAGTGTTTGACGTGTATCGACAACATTATTTCTACTAATAGCCACTTATCGAACGCATGACACTTAGTTCAATCTCCTGAAGCTATTACGTCCAATTATTTCTTCGAACGAAGTTACTGAAGATATCATTATCCCGTCTAAAGTGTTAATTATCGCCTGAGAAATTTCAGTTATAAATAACTTATCACTCTATTGTGGTATTTTGAAATAACAAACGCACGGAGAAAGTTCACTGCTAAGTATATTCCCATTCGAATTGATGTGAATATGATGTGTATCATTTTGAACAGTTTTAATTGTATAAGTACTTTTGATTCGGTCGAAAGAACGCAAGGTATGACCTACATTCATACAGAGACAAATGAAAACGGAATAATTTCGAATCGAATTGCGATTTTTAATTGAAGGGTATGTCCTTGAATATTTGGAAGGCTTCACTTTTGAGTGATCATCAATCGGAATCGAAGATCAACAGGCGACCTTCTATCGTATGTCACCCATATTTGGAATAACGCAATCGAGAAAGATGAAGAATCAAGAGCCGTTGCGCTTGATATTTCTAAGGCCTTTGACCAGGTGTGGCAAGAGGGATTGCTTCCCAAACTTCGATGCTATGGCTTGTTGAATAATTTTTGTGTATGGCTCTTCAGCTTCCTGAAAGAATGTTTCCTGCAAGTGGCCATGGATATCTCTCGTGGATAACCAAACATAATACGATACAAGTATCTGAGAATTAGGAGACATTTTGAGGAATATAAGGATCAAACATGCAACTGGTTATGATGGAATCTCCACTAAAACTATTCAAAATCTTTCAATTGAGGCACTGCAAACATTGGTATCTCTGGTCAACACCTCTTTCCACAATGGAATTTTTCCTAATTTTCTGTTCCATTATATAAAAAATGGAGATTCAGATGATCTCGCGAATCTTCGCGCGATCAACAGAATTTTGTGTGGTGTTCCACAAGGATCAATTTTAAGCCCCATCTCATTCTTATTATATGTAGATGACATTGCAAATTTGAGCATTTTTGGAAATTTCAGTACTGCAGAAACGAGCTATCAGGTACATGTGTAAGAATAAACCTCGTGATTCGTGCAGACACAAATTCGTTGAGCAAAAGATTTTAACAGTGATTGCTTTGTTCATTTTGGAATCGGTTTGCCTCATTTACAAA
>WOGO01009597.1:0-10146 GCA_015342085.1 Leptinotarsa defecta | reverse complement strand
CATTGAATTTGTACTGTATAAGATATAAATATTTTTTTATAAAAAACCTTGTTCTTTGGATTGTAAGCATCTATTGTTTATAAAAATTTTAATAGATACCTGACATATGCTAATTTTATTAATATGTATGTATTGACTTGTGTAAATACTGATGAATGTGTGAATCACCAATAAATTATCTATCTATCATATAATTGGTAACTTATGACACTTTTCATTAATTTTTTTTTTAATTTCAACATTAATCATCTGTTTCGAGACTTTTCAAATTTCTTCAACTTCTACTACTACTTCCTCCCCTCAATATTTTTAATATAATTTGATCACATCCTGTGGTATAGATTAAATCCCAAGAAATCGAGTGCACCTGAAAAAACTTATTAGTACCCATTCCCCAATGTGGATTCGGTTTTTATTAAGTACTCACTTCAAATAAAAGGTACCGGTGTTTCTTTCGAAAACAAAATATTTACGTTCATTAGCTCATGATACACATTCCAGTAAACAATAATCATGTGCTTTGATAGTTTCGTTAACTTTGTGCGTTTCGGTGCCTTTGTCTACGTAATAAATTCAACCAGACTACCGCATGTTCACGAACATATTAATACCTTTCATTGCTTGTTTCTGTTAGATAACCAGCTTGTTTTATGTGTATTCTCGGGTCGAATATTCTTTAGGTATTCAAAATATTATCATTACGGGCAGGTGTTTTTTTTCACATAGGTTCCTTCTGATTTAGATGAAAAACTTATCTTATTTATTCATGGCAGGTTCGAGTTCGACGTGGACACATTGCTTTAATTGGTCAACTTATGGAGGATATTTAAATAATTACATTCGATGAATAATAACTAGATGAACTAGAAAGAATGCACTTTAATGACAAACGTTTTGATAAATTGGTGCTATTATTAATAATTGACCTTATGCGATAATGTTGCTAGTTTTTGAATATTGATATAGTTATTTATGTATCAAGTCCAGAAAACAATGTTTTTTGGACGAGTAGACAATTTTTTCGGCAACCGTGTAAGTGTAGAATAACGAATCAATGTGACTATATTAAATATTTAAATTCGAGCAGAAGTACTAACTGAAACATTCTCATCCTCATTTTTATTAGAATTTATATGAAGGGATTCATTTTATTTGAAATACTAGGTATATTTGAATGCCTTATGCTAAAGTCAGAACAAGAAGGTGACGTTTCTGTTTCACATTGATTGTTTATCTGACAATTTTTGAATGGTCTTGGCAATTCCAACTCTGTTCGTAAGTGAATTGTCTATATAATCTTCAGCGACATTGGTAGACTTCCAGCTTCAGTGCCTTTTCAAATTTACGATGTTTTCACCATTATCTGGCTCAATTTCCTGACCCAGTTACAACAAAAGTTTTCTCAATATGCGTTTTTGAATCTGGTAATTTTCAATGGACCTGTTTTCCTTCTCGTTTATTAGATCAATCGACAGTTTTGTTAGTTCTTCCCGCCTACACTTACCGGCTAATCCAATAATTATTGCTACATCATAATAAAGCTAATTAAGTTGATTCTTGTATATCCCACAATCGTAAAATTTTGTTGAAACTTCCTTCAGCATAATATATGATTCATCATTTGCATTGAGGATACACTATAAAAACACACTTTTGTCTATATTCCACGATAGTTTTATATTTGTTGACTTGTTTCGTTCTTCACACCATTCTCAAAACTAACTAGTTCACATTAAAATCTGACTATTTATACTTACATTGCCTATACCTATCATAAATAATTTGACACATTGTCTATACCTGGGATAACCTTAATTAATAGCAGTATATCGATGAACATAACAAAACATTTTGATAAAACGTAGATTTTGGGAACTGGGTTATAGGTTTAGGAGAGGAAGATTGTTTAACCCATTAACGGCCAACACATTTGAAATTTGTAATTTAGAAAAAAATATTTATTGTGGCACGTTTAGAATACTCAAAAAAACAACAATTCTTCATTAAAACAAATATAAACGCACAGTATTGAAAAAACAAGTGGGCGCTCAAGCACCTTTGGCTAAAAATGGTAAAAATAATCGAATAAAAAACAATGTGGCATCTGACAAATGGATGTTTTGTTTTATTGATCTGAATTTATTTCGACTCATGGTTTCTCTCACAATGCGCACTTCTTTATCTTCATCCTTCGACCAATACATGTCAGTTTGTGGTAGAGTATGATATCCGGATAATATCAGTATCCCAATAAATTTTTTCAAATCTGATTTGTTGATATCAGAATCGTGTCGTTGTTTTTGGGTTGCATAGGTATTTGAAAAATTCCAATTTTTTTCGGTCACCTCGTTATCCAAAAATAGTGGAAAAATTTCGTCTTGCCGCCATGTTCTGCTCTTATGTTATTTAAATGATCGATATAAAGGTATTGGGGAGAATGTGAGTAGGTAGGTATATCTATTCTTTTCTATTCTGGATTAACACTTTTTTGGGATTTCGTAGCTTTTTGAGGGAGGTCATCTTCTGAATCATGACTATCTTCATTCGATTGTATCCTAGAAATTCCGGCAACATCCGCCTCAGCACGTTCTGCTATTTCACCCGTATGTATGTCATCATCTGAATCATCACTATCCTTATTCACTTGTATTTCACAATATCCTCCTCCATCATTTCTTCTCCGATTATATTTTCATCAATGTTTTTCTTATCGGTCAACTCGTTTGTTTCCGGCGGCACATAAACAACATCAATCGAATCATAATTTTGATAATCCAACTCTTCCTCTTGTAAAGCACTGAACTCTTGCGTCGTCAGTGGTCTCTTCATTTCCCCGTTTCGAAAACTGACTATGAGAATAAATAATGATAATGAAATACCAAAATCTACATTCGAGTTATGATTCTTACCTCATTTTGACAATTTTTTACAAAAATACGAGAAATCTCCCCTGCCAATACTGATTCGTACTGAACTAAACTCAATTAAGGCTAATAATCGATTGACCATCGTATCCTAATATTCCCAAACTCGCACACTAGCGCATGAAAATGTTTACCATTATCGGCCAAAGGTGCGTATACGCAACCATCACAAATACATGCAAAAATGAAGGACATCCGAAAATATTTACGTAAATGAAAATACACGTCATCATTGAGTATATTTTTCATTACTGTTCAGCATAAAATGAATTTATCATTTTATATTCAGCATCGAAAAAAATATTTTTACTTTTTCTGGATTATTATTATGAATATCCATCAGAATAAACATAAATAATATTGATCCAAACCACAAAAAAAATGTATAGAAAAGTTGCGTTTACGCACCTTTCGCGGTTAATGGGTTAAACTATATTCATTTCATCTAAACTTTGAGATCAATCTGCCGTATATAGTTTAGAAAAATTACCATTGATATTTTCCGATTCCGCGAGTTGACAAAAAAAAATACTTTTTTCAAATAGAGAAATACATGTAGAATTAGTTCAAATTATATCAAGGAGGTTACATACAGCGCCATCTGCCCGCGAGTAGATCAAGCAATAATGTCGATATATCAAGGAAATTAGGTAAGTACAGCGCCATCTGTTTGCGAATAGATCAAGCAATAATGTCGATAATTCTGTGTTAAAACTAGTGGTAAGCCGTACTGATTGCACCTGTTTACTGTTGGAGGAAATAACCCCTCAATAATGTTTCATTATTGTAAATGATTTTTCCAAATGATGTTGATTCTAAGACCCTGGATGATTTCAAGTGAGGCGAATGTGCTCTTTGGATACTTTAGTCCGATTTTATTCTGCAAACAGTTCAATATTCACGTCTCTTGGCCCTAGCTTGCATATTAACGACGTTTCTATTGTCATAGAAAAAATATTTCGAATGATTACCGATAAGATTCCAATATTTTTGTAGATCAACCTAAATAATTCCGGTCAAATTAGTGAACTATCTGCAAAGTTTCGTCGTTCGTAGATTTTGTCACAATTTCACTAATACAGTTCATCCAAATCAATTTTTGAAGGCCCCCCAAGGAATTCTTCAATAACAATCATTGAAATTCTTCAGTGAGAACAAATCTGCACCCAGTAACGAATGTTCCCATGAAGATCGCACGCACGTACTCTGATCACAATTGTTCTGTACTTCTCTTTAATCATTTCATGAATTACCGCTTTATCATAGTCATCAAAAATCTCTCACGATAATTCGCTCTCGTTTCCTGAACTCTACCGCGTCCATGCCTAGAGGTGATCGCACTTTAAACATCCACACCGAGAATCGTGTAGTGACTCTTACCTGGCGGACTGACCGCAACGGACGCGCGATTTTTTTCCAGCACAATCGCAACATGTACAAGTAATAGATCTCAATAATCAATCCACTTCAAAGTCTGCACAACGCTGCGGGTAGGAAACGCGATGTATGATGAGAGACGTTTTTGCCAACATGCGTATGTAATGAGTGCAACTGATGCTGAATGTATTTGAGATGAACATGTGTTTCAGATATAACATCTATCCCGAAGTTTTTTTGGGAAAAATGGTTATAGACCACGTTTTGGAGCACCACCACTGTGGTGTTAACATCACTGATGATCCGTTGTTATAACGGTGGAAAATCTGACATCTACTTTCTAGGAAGTTTTTACACGGATCAAGTGTAATTACACATCTGCCTTTATAAAACTCATCCGTGACAACCATTGTTGCCATTATAATGATAATAATAATAATGCTTGAATTCGTGTTATAAGTTGTTTACAAGCATCTTGTACACACGAATGCTCACCGCAGTTGACCGAGTGTTCGAACGGATATATGAGCAGATAGGGTCGAAGAGAAGAGTCGATGGATGTAAAGAGAACCTGCTCATCGATAGATGTATAACGCAGGACTCGATACAATATAAGCGTAACCTCTCTATGGCCTGGATCGATAACCGTAAGGTATTTGATACAGTTTCGCATGAGCTCATCTTGCATTTGCTCACCACTCTGGCGAACTCACTTCACTATAACATCTGGTCAAGCAAGAGTCCAAATAGGGTGGATCACTTTCAGATAGGGGTGTATTTCAGGGGGATTCCCTCAGTCCCTTTCTCTTCTGCATCTCACTATTGCTATCATCCGTTGCGCTCAGAAATACTCGAGGGTATAACTGTGACACCCCCGGAAACCGGAAGCACAAGGTCACCCATTTGTTTTATATGGATGATCTTGAACTTTATGCCTCTGTAGAGAAGGATCTCCATCAGTCTCCTTGAGGGTGGTGGAAGAGTACACGCATGCTATCGGTATGAAATTCGGGATAGACAAATGTGCAATGGTCATCGGAATTGTCGGGGAAGAACGAAGTTATTGCAACAAATATGCTTGCCGTTCCAATCTTACTCTACTCGTTTGTAGTAGTGGAGTGGACTCGGGAGGAGCTATATCAACTCGACGTAAAGACCCGAAAAATGTTGCATCTCTATAGGAGTTTGCATCCCAAATCGTCCGTTCCACGGTTGTACTTCCCCCGAAAACAGGGAGGCCGTGGACTTTTGATTTTGGAGTGTCTACATGACAGAATGGTACTGGATACAGCCTGTAAGTCGTCAGGAGTTCGGATTCTGCATGGTCCGTGACCATGAGAGAGCAGTAATTGTAGCATTTCTCTTTAGGGCAGCTGCCCGAGCAGCTGATGAACTCGGTATCGTTTTCGACACTGAACGAGGTGACCACAACTCTGTCACCGAGTTGGAATCCGTTCAGCAAAAGGCTCAGATAAAAGCCGCAGATATAACTTTACTTCTGCGGAAACACAAGGATAAGCCAATCCATGGGGTCTTCTTCAATAACATTGGAGACCTTGGCTTATGAAAGCGCCTAACTTTTGCTTTCATCAGGTCGAGTGGGCTGAAGTCAGAAACTGAGAGGTTCATCATGGCTTGCCAGGATGGTGTCTTCAGCACCTTAGTCTACCGTAGACGCGTGATGGGTATAGAGGTTCCTAACACAAGTTGCCGGGCCTGCCGCGAGGCGCCCGAGATACTAATGTACTTGCTATCAGCGTGTCCAGCATATGCGGTCCTAAGAGTATTATATTACCATCTATGGCACTCTTACGGTATTGACGAGACACTGGTGTTGCCCTATGCTTCGGGGAATATTGTTGTGGGGAGCAAGAAACGCCGAATTTATTGGAACCCTCAGGCTCATACAAGCTAATAAGCTTGATGTAGTCCTTCTCGACCACCAGAGATACTTGCCGTGGAGTTTTAAGTTCCTAGCGAGACCAGAAAAGAGGAGGAAAAACTGATAAAATATCGAGATTTTCTCTTCGAACTCCGCAGACTATATCCAGATCACTCGTATCAAGATGATTGTTTTGATTATTGGAGACCTTGTGGAATGATGTCCTCTCTACTCTCGAATCTTAAAATCATACCGGCCTGCCGCACTAAGGAAGAAATCTTAGCCGAACAGATGCAGAAGGCTGTGATTCTTAGCTCACTGCGCTTGCTCAAGGCACATGATTCTCGGACCCAATGATCATTTACCACACGGTGTGGGGAGTAGTCATTGGTTGATAATGCTGACGCGCCCTCCCGAATGTATCGGGGCTTCGGGGGATAGGGCCTGACCAGCGCATACTACGGTGAAAAAAATAAAATGAATGTCTTTATTACCAATTAATAAAAAATTAATCACATTTTGTTTATGTAGTTGGAGCAAGATTCAGTTTGTATGTAATGAGTATTGTACAATATGAAATATAATTCAACAGTTAACATACATCTGCTCTTCCATCTAACCGCAAGAAAGAAGTCAAAGACAGGAAATAGAATAATGAATCAATAAATTAAATCAAATCAATAGAGAAAGAATGAAAGCTAACCGATTAGTTGCCAAGGGAAAAAAATCAATCCGAATAATCTATTATTATTGAGAAAAATAATAGACATATGTGCTGTCACAAAGAAAACACTGTTTGTGGCGGCAAGGACCAACGTGTTAGAAATCACACGTTAAAAGGCAAGACCTCGTTAGTCCATAGCTCGCACAAATTTCGACTTTTGAGAGTTGTCGTTCATAGGGGGGGGGACAACTACGAAAAAACAGATTTTAAACAGATTTGTAAACAGATATAATTTGGATTTTGTATTAGGGACACAATATATTCAAGAAATAAATACAAATGCACCTATCCCAAAAATTTCAGAAATAATTTCTGCCATCGCTTAGAGTAGCCTGTTGAATAATGAGCTTAATATTTTGGTGCATTACCGCAAAACTGAGTGAAGTAACATTCGCATATAGATCTTTTCAATCCTGAGAGTCGTGATCCAACAAAAGCGAGAAATTTCTCGAAACTTGAAATCTGGCTACCAGTAGAGATCGTAGGTCGCTAATTGAATATGAATGAGTTTCTAGTTAGTCCAGCGTGTCTCATTCCGGTGGCATAACGGGGTTTATTTTCTAGAAGGTACAGAGATCTCAGATTTTTTATGCATGTCTTCATAATTGGAGCAGAATTTTATTCCAGTCAATTATTTGAAGGACAGGATTTGTTGAAATAACCGTCTCTACCGTCTGCACTATTGGTTACAAGGCTAAAGTGCAGTAATGGAGGGTAACATCTTTTTGAAAAAATAATATTGAATGGGTCTGGAAACATTTACTATCAATTTCAAAATTTTAAATATATGGCTACCTCAACTTACAACGTAGCTGTCCATAATGCCGTGGTACAAGAATTCTATCATATGAAAACTTGTCCACTGGCAGAACTCTTTCAGGACTGTGAACATTTTCCCTACCTCCAATATCAAAAGCAGTGTTCGTGTGTCCATGTTTCGGAAAAATGACACCACAATGTTGACCCGCCGAAGTTTTATCAGCGGTACTAGAATGAACGACTAATGCATCGCTGGACAAATCTGAGTAAATAAAAACGATATCATCTCTCCGAACAATGACACCAGCAGTGGAAATAACAGAAGACTCAAGAAAAACGGAGCTTCCCAAGGCGGTCCATTATAAAGCCAAGATTCGATATCGACCGCCGAACGAGAATCGTCCTCTGTCTTCCGCTGCAGCTTTCATTGCAAGACAACTAGATGAAAGCATAGCCAAAAAACAAAGCATTCGTGATTTGAAATAGTGCGAATAAGCAAAAAGTAAATGGTGAATGGTTTGATCGGAACCACTAAAGAATGTTTCTCTCGAAAATCGTCGAATTACAGTCCAGTCATTGTTAATAACACCTGGGCTGAGAAGTCCTGGGCCTAAGAAAGAAAACGTTTTTTTTTACAATCAGCTTCATTCATCAACGTTATCTCCATCAAGAACGACACAATCATTCCAGTGCCGCTGTAACATTTCAAAACCACTTTTGGAGAACGAATTATCCTTTGCCACAAAATAGACCTCAGTTTCAGCAATAACCTCTCCATTGAAGAGAAATTGCTCAGTGATGAACATTTTTTGAAGTCTGCGACCAGCCATTAGTCACTGGGAGACAAATCAGGCGAATACGGTGGATGTGGAAGCAATTCATGCAATTTTGGGATCGTTTTCATTGATTTGTGCATTCTCTTGATGAAGCAACACTTCCTTTTTTTCCAAATGGGATCGTTTTTCCGCAATTTCGGTCTTCAAACGCTCCAATAACGCTATATACCGTCAAAATACGGAGGCCATAACCTTTCCAGCCGATTGTTGTGCTTTCGGGCGATTTGGACGAGGTTCACCAGTTACTCTCCACTCTGATGACAATCGTTTTAATTCCGGAGTGAGGTGATGGATCCATTGTCACATTTCGATGCAAAAATTCCGGTTTGTTTTGTTCAAACATGAACAAACACTGCTCAGAATCATCAAGACATTCTGCATATTCAAATTAATTTTCATGAATAGTATTCGTCGGGATATTTATCATATGAGTAAACCCTAAGTGTTAGAATTTTCGTAATGAAATTCCCATAAAATCACGATTTCTAGTTTCAACACCAAACTGAGTACTTTTCAGGACCAAGAAGTTTCATTAACGATTTGTAGCTGGCTAGAATGGAACTTGTAATGGAAAAAATGTACTAAATTGTTGTTTATGTACGATGTATTAATGTATTCATCAACTAGCAAACTTCTGTGTAACCTTTATCTCAGATGAACTTCATTAGGTTTCATTGTGTGACTTGGGTGTTGTTACTAACGCTATCGATCACTCTTCATTTTAACGATTCTTCCAGTCAGAACCTTTGAGTTCATAAAATTAGTTTTTCAACTTCATTGCAGACCGACATAGGTTTTTTGCTTTCAAGGAGGAGGTTATGGTCTTCTTACGCTATATGACAACGTTCAAAATATGTGGGAATACGAAAGAACCTTGGTTGGGGAAAAGCAGAAAAAATCTGAAAATCAGGAGGTTGAGTGCAGACCCACAGCACTTTGGCCCCATGTGACCCATTGTACATCCTCCCGAGGAGTTGTCCTCCTAGGTCATCATGCATCCTGTCCTTTCCAGGAAGGTGTACTGGTCACTAGGAGACATCTCCTTTATATCGCTGAACACACACTCTCTTTAGCAACCTTGAGGTGACCCACGGTGGCCTCCGCGAATGTTTTGGAAGGTGCAGCGACATTACTGTCGTTGCGCGGCTTCTTCAACCTTCTTGGGGTTCCCTTCTGCGGAGGTACAAAAGTGAGGGAGCTTTCCTGTAGGTGCAGCCGGTTCCTTGCGTTTATTCAAGGCGGAGCTTCTGGCGCTCGCTCGCCGTTCTCTTTCTCCTTTTGGCCTCGGCGCCGCAAATGCGCTTACGCTTTGGCCTTTGCATTACGTCACGAGGTGATCTGCTATGTCCAGCCTCATTCCAAGCGGTAGATTGGAGTGGGCATTTCTGTTCATTCCCAGCCATCGCCTTAGATCGAGGTGAGCACTTCCGTCCAGTTTCGGGATTGGTTTTTGTTGTTTTTGTTGTTTCATTCATGTGTTTTCCCATGAGTAGCATGGGAAGAGTTGGTCACCTCTGGCAGAGTCCCGCATTACCAGAGGAAGGCTGGTTACAATGAGGTTTCGCCCGGTTTCCCAGGGAGATCGTATATCACCGTATATCACCCTGCGGCCATTCAGCTATCAGCACGATTCCTTACACCTTG
>WOGO01009596.1:0-10147 GCA_015342085.1 Leptinotarsa defecta | reverse complement strand
AGATGAGTTTTCGACACTCCACCCCAACCAATTATACCATATCTCAGATGGGGCTCTACTAAACTCTTATATAACATAATTTCCTGTTTTTGATTCAGTATGTTTGCTATTCGTTTGAATTTGTAGAGTCAACGTAATTTTTCAACTATGTGGTCTATGTGCTAGTTCCATCTGAGATTGCTATCTGAAATTATTTCAAGATATTTTATTTTCTCTGTGGGTTTAATGACTTCCGTATTGGAGATTTTGATGTCATATTCTGGTAGAGAGTTGTCATAACTACTGAATGGTACGTAATAGGTTTTCTCAAAGTTAATATATTAGAGCCTGTGGTCGAACCACAATTTGATTTGATGATGGTCATGTTCTAATTACTGTTTCAGAATAAACCAGTTTTCGTCTTCGCAAAACAACACAGCATCATCGGCGAAACTCAGAATGTTGGAGTTGAATGACAGGAATAAATGTATTAAGCGTGAGATTTTTTTGTTGGTTATTGTCCTTTCGCAAAAGAAAATTTAATTTGCGGGAAAGACATTTCAAACATAAAATCTACTTACTTTTATCTCATACACTATCGTATATTTTGCTCTAAATAGTAATAGTCTGTTTTCGAACTTACTCTGACATTACGGAAAACTTGACTACGAATTGACTGGAAACGATAAAAATAGTTACTTTTTTGCTCGATTTCATTTTCATTTCCTTTCATTCAATAGTTCAGCCTAAACGATAAATTGATGTAAAACCTATAATTTATATATAATTTCAGCAGTTTATCATTACGAAAACACCTCATCCAGCCTCCGTGTCCTGAAATCAAATTATGTAAGCCATGAATATGCAGGGGCATACAAGTACAGCTGTGGCCCATGGCAACGTTTGAGGGAAGCCGTAAGAAATTAGCTGGGTGAAGACTGAACAATTGAAACCACAGTTGCTGGCAGTTTAACTTAATTATCATGAGTTGAGATGGATATTTTCTTTGAGCAGTATTATCACAAGTTCAAGAATAGTAAACAGAAAGCGGTTCATGGAACGGTGAATTTCAAAACAACATTATGCATTTTTTTTTTAATAAAATAGAACAGAGATAAAGTAATGAAAAAAACAAATTTTTGTTTCATTAATTTCTACAGTTACATCAAAATTGTAAAAATGTGAATCTTCAAGTGAAAACACTGTCTGTTTTAACTCTATTTTTCTGTTAACCAGCTGTCGCCCTCTCACAAACGACAACCCTTCTACTTCTACTTATTATACGCGAGCGCTTTCGATAGCAGGCTGTACCATCATCTTCATGGCTCTATCAAAACTGAACGTTTTATCTTCTTGTTTGTTCTTTTATACGGTTAGAACGCCTTAGTGCAGATATTTGTTCTCTCCTGTCTCCCGGATATCTCTTTAAATTTGCCTGTATTTGGGTTTAATCAGTTAATATCCTTCATTTTGGAGTTTCTCTAGTTTCATTGTTTCTAGGAATCTGTATTGTATTATGTAGTAAATTGAATGTTAGGATGTGATCAGATTTATATTTGTTCCTCGATAAGTGAGTTATGACTTTTGGATTTATGTTTTATGAGTTTGATGTTTTCTGGTGGGGGAAGTTATGTTTGTTTTGTATGGCGTGTTTTGCGAGATTTATTTATATGTTATTGGGTTTATGTATGCTTTTTTGTGCTCGTTGTACCTTTGGATCAATTTTTTATTGGTTTGGCCGATATAGAATTTGTTGCAGTCCGAGCATTGTATGCTGTACACTTCCTTTAGGTTTTTGTCTTCTTCTTTTTCATAGCTGTTTATTTTTTGTGTTATTTTCGTGTTAGGCTTGTAAGTGATGTAATATGAGTAAATATATTTTGATCGATGCAACGAATTTTCCGTTATTTTCCGTTATTTCAGTATTTCAATATTAACATTTGTTTACAAAGAGGATTTGAAGCTTTAATAACTTCTACTCATTATTTGCGAACGCTTTCGGTACTATTATATTATCCTAAATCTCATGATGCGACGTTTCGACAAAGTCTCATTTGTCATCATCTGTCGATTTCTGTTAAGTGTTCGAAAGTCGGTCGACCTTACTTGATCCGTTCCCTACTTATGGGTAAAATGATGTTTTGTTATGTGTTCGGAAGACTGTCCTTACACGATCTGCTTCCTACTATATAAATATTGTTGTTGGTTTTTACCCGAGTTCTTTTTCTTGATTGACCTCTTCTTCCCTTAAAGGTTTGAAATGATAAATCTAAAGTGTTCACGGATAGGTACTTACAGGCTTTTGAAATGAACCGCCGTATACAGGATGTTGTCTATTCATCGTTTCAGTAATTTTTTTTTCCTAGGCCCCATTTGAAAAAAATGGGTAAAAAATAAAACTTCACTTAGATGACCATGACTTCGAATCTAGATGTATTTTTTAATGCTGAACAACTTTTTTTAATAAAATTTTCCGGTTTTTCAAAGAGTACTTTACTGTTGTCTCAAAATCAAATATTTGAAGGCTCCTCGTATATTACTTGTATTTTACTGTATTTTGTTGGTACATGTTTAGTTTTAGGGGATGCACAAACTTTTATCGAGAATAACATTTTGTCGAAAAACCCTTAATAAATCAATTTTCCATATGGTGCATACTTTGGGGATGACACTGTATAGGGAAAACCAACAATCCTGAACTCCATAAGTGCCCGCTATACGGTAGCTTCATCAGTTACTGGTGAAGCCACTAACTGATGAAGCAACTGTATAGTGAAACGCGTTTTCAATAAAATTTATTGTAAAAATTATATAATTACTATAATGGATAAAGTTATATTTCGGAAAATCATTCATCTAATTCTCATTTTCACAAACCCTTTTTCAGTTGTGATGTCACCTGAAAGATTTGGATTTACATTCCACCATTAATCTCGCTTAGAGTAACGGACTAACTTCAATAGCTCAACTCCACCGTTTTAGGCTGTTTCAACTCACAAAAACCCTCGACGCTACGATGTACCGTACTTCATAATTGCACGTTCCATATTCATTAAAATATTTTCCTCGATATAGATAACTACATCAGTATTATGTTTACTCTTCTACCGCGTAGAAGGAGTACTTTCCAGTTTGTTGAACATCAAACGGAAAACCGGAAAATTTCATGATTACATGAAGAAATGTGATATGTATGTTATTATGTTATCCTCTGTATATGTAAACACTCTTAATTAAGTGTACCAAGGCTCATCGTGGAAACTTTATTTGATTGACGAATTTCTGGATAGAGATAAACCGTAAACAAACACAATTAAATTAGAACTTTCCAATTTGCAGCAGTGATGGAACATGGGAAATGCGAAATACCACTGAATCAAACAATAACTTATTTTTGCTTCAGTTTCAACTTACAGCGTGTATTTTACTATAATGCTTTATATCTAAATCAATGAAAAAAATTGAGTAGCTAATAATACCCACACATATTTTTTAATTGAAATATACGGCTGATTCCAGATGAAAGATATTCACAGGATAAGTAAATGTAACATCTGGAAAGTTTTAAATTGGAAGAAAAATTCTAGAACTCGATGTGTATGATCAATAGACAACAGTGAATTCTTTTTTCGGAACAGTGTAGTGGATGTGTAGTAAACCTAAGATGATGAAAACCAGTGCAGACAGTATTATACTCATCAGCGCAATGTTACGCCTCTTGAAGATGACAGGTCAGTCATTAATAAGTCAAGTATGAATAGGTAACCCATAATAATAATAATAATATCAATTTATTTTCATATGATGATTACATAGAAAAGTCATATAATATGTGAAATGCAATATGCAATACAATAAAAAGTTAATTACACAGTAAAATGGTGAAAATTTGAAAACCAGCAAGGGTTTTTTTCAGCAATCAACTTGTGAAAAAAAATATAACAACAAAGTACAATGCAGATTGAAAAAATTGTTATAGATATTCACATAAATACATATATATGTTTACATACATAAATACACATCAATTCGCATATACATGAAAAGCATATTGTCTACATATTCCAATTAAAATTCAAGTTTCCTAATTAAAAAAATTCTCTATAGTGTAGCAGGTTTTGCGGAGGAAGTGTTTTTTCAGGAGATTTTTGAAAATTGTTAAAGGAGCTGCATTCTTTATGTGATCTGCCAGAGAATTATAGCATTTGCATCCAATATGTTCAAAGTTTTTTTGATACCGGACGGTGGTAGGCCGGTGGGGTAAAATAAGGTTTTTTCGTCTGGCATCATGTTCACGGTGTGTTCTGATGGCATTATAAGTGGCCTTATTTTTGGAAATGAAACAACACGCTTCGAGGATGTATGTGCCATAACACTCAAAATATTAATCTTTTTGAAAATCTCTCTGCATGACCCTCTTCTACTCACTTTTGCAATTATTCTGATTTGCATATTTTTGTAATAAGAACACCCTTTGTACAGAGGAACTTGCTTCCCAGTTTAAAATTCCGTATCTCGTATGAGAATGAAAGTGGGCAAAGTATAAAGGCAGAAGGATATTTTCACTGCAATGACTCGACATAAACTTGAGTGCATAACATCCTTTTCTAAGTTTGCCGCAGACAATATCAATATGTGACATCCATGAGAGCTTTGAATCAAAGGTAATTCCTAGCATTTTGATAGATTCAGAAGAAGACACGACGTTATTGGTATTTTCAAACAACAAAAGCTGGTGGTGTTCCCGACTATTTGAACAAAACATCAGGGCATTAGTCTTTGATTTATTAATTATTAAATGGTTTTTGTCTGACCATGTTATCACCTTAGCATAGGTAGTCTCAGCCAATAATTTTGATGATACTAAATCTTCTTCTATAATTAAAATGTTTGTGTCGTCTGCATAATATGTAATAATTTTATTGTGTTCGTTGAGTATGATATGAGGTCATTGGCAAGGGCCTATATTACTTGAGGGACACCTTGCGTAATGCCTAAGGAATTACTGTTATTGTTGTTTATTTTAACAATTTGCTGTCTGTCAGATACATAGGATTCTAGCAAGCTATACGGCGTTTCCCTCAGTCCATACCTTGAAAATTTTGATAATGAAATCTCATGACTAACAGTCAAATGCTTTAGAAAAGTCTATGAAGAGGCCCATAACAAGTTTTTCATTATCAGGAGATTGAATTATTTTGTTTTGGAATTCGCATAAGGCTGTCTCGGTACTTTTTTCAGCTGTGAAACCGTGTTGCGAGGATGATAATGACTTTAGCAATTTTTTTTCGTAGTCCCCATTTAAAAAAAAAGTAAAAAAAAATAAACTCCACTTAGATGTCCATGACTTCAAATCCAGATGTATTTTTTAATATTGAACAACTTTTCTGAATAACATTTCCGAAATAAGAGTACTTTACTCTTGTCTCAAAATCAAATATTTGAAGGCTTCTCGTATATTACGTGTATTTTGTTGGTTCATGTTCAGTTTTAGAGGATGCACAAATTTTTATCAGGAGTAACTTTTTGTCGAAAAACTTTGGGGATGACACTGTATAAAGTTTTGGCAAGAACCACAAGTAATTTTATAAACTTCTGATCTATTCGACACTGATGTTTAGGACCCCAGTGTTGATATTTACTACCCAAGATTTTGAGGGAGAAAATATAGAAAAACGAATTGACATCAATGAAGTCTGGCTACCTGCAATAAATTACACTCATAATAAGAGGCTATTTGAGTCAGCCAATAGAAATGAAGTCATGCCCATCGCCAAGGGAATGACACCGTAGGCTTAAACCTTGAAAGACTATGAGTTCAGCCTGAGCATTTCGCCCGTTGTCTCATCGCCTTTGATGATGTCTATCGCAGATGAAACGTTAGACATTAAAACCTGTTGGCTACTGCAGACAACGAATAAAAAGAACACGTTTAATTACAGCTGATGTAAAAAAATACGTGGTAATGAAGGTTCACACAATAAATTGCTTATAGGTAAACCAGTTTAAAAATTTGTTTTCTGATATTTAAAGGGATTTAAAATAGTAGGGTAGACGTTCCCAAACGAATAACAACTAGTTTGAATATCATATATCTCTCACCATGAACCTCTTATTCCTGCTGTCTCCGCCAAACCCCCTCCACTTTTCCTTGTTTTCAAACACTTGAGGCCCACTAGACTCGTACATGTATTTAGGTCCAAGATCTTTTTCAAACGCCGTTGCGTGGGGATAAACAGGATTGTCCAGCCAGTTTTCTCCGTCCTGATCCTGCGAATCGTCTTGGTTGATGTCCAGGTCGAGATTTGGCTCGAATCTGTTCCACGGATATCGGTAGTTCTCGGTTGAAGGCTGCTGTCGTGGGTGGTTGTTCTCGTAAAGAGAAAGCAGGGTCAGGATTTCTTCGGGGCTCAGGTCTACTTCTCGCTTCATTCGGGATTCCAGCCTAACAGGATTGATAAAACATTTAATGAAGGGCATGAAGTGGATATAAATGAAGATAATTTTTTCTGAATACACATTCTTCTTGATGGTAAACGAAAGAAATCAAAATCAGTCCGATGACTTTCGAGGCGAGTTAAAGGCGTATTAATGAAATGTATATTTTGAATCTCAGACACACAGTTATTTGGATTGGAGCTTTCCTGCACTGACGAGAGGCAAACCGGTTGATTTACTCGACATTTTGGCGAGAATCTGCTACTAACCTCGGTGTGGCAACTCGATTTAATGTCCAGCGTGATATTAGCCGGGAAAGTAATTGCTTTCCGGCTGATATTTATCAGAAACTAGACTGTAGAAACGTTGGGAGATGTGAAAGTTTCGAATTTTATCAGTCATCAAAATGGGACATATTGGAGAATAGCAGAATAATTTATTTGAAAAATTAAGAAGAAAAGCATCTTATATATTGAATGAAGTCGAGAGTCACATTAGTTCCATCATTTATAACTCAAAAACGGAATGGCTGCATCGATTTTCATCATTTTAGTCTTACTGGATTTGTCTCCGCCTGGAATAGTTAAATAATATTGAAACATTTTGAGAGCCAAAGAAAAAAATTATCCAACTTTTTTATATGAAACAAAACCGCGAAATCGTACTTCATTTATAATTCAAGAACGGAACGGCTAGATCAATTTCCGTGATATTTGATTTGTTGGATTTGTATACGCCTGGAATAGTAGTTGAAACATTTCAAAAATTAGAAAAAAAAGATAAAAAATTGTCGACATTGGTTTGTTAGGCTATGACAGGTGTAACTGAGGTTAAGAACTTTGTGCTTGTGCGCGTACGAATAATTTTTCAAACGTAATAAAAGCAATGTAGTCAATATCCATCATAATGTCGCGAATCCTTCACAACGAAGCCGCAACGCAATTATACTACAGAATATGGCTAATCAATTCACTGTAGGTGAAGAAGAAATCGCACAAGAGGAGCTCTGTGTTTAGCATTGCCATGAAACAATACTGAAGTTCAGACAAACGTAACTGTCAAAATAAGAAACGTCTTCAATTGGACAATTCATACAGCTTCATACCCAAAGCGTGTTGCTTTTTGCTTGTAACTTTTGCTTCCATCACGGCCCTCTGTGTTGAAACTAGTAATAGTGTAATTAAAGTGTGATTTATTTGATAGAAAGTGAATCTCGATTATATATTTTGGGTTGGTTTTTTTGATTATGAACAAAAATCCGTGAAATAACTTGTGGTAGGTTTTGAGGTGACAGAAAGAAAATAAAAATAAGTTTTACAGGAGGAAAACAAAATCAACAAATAGAGAAAAATTATAGATCTTTGCCTACATTTATTTAAAATTTTCGGTCATACTGAAAAATATAGCAGTTATGAATCAATATTTTAAATATCTATTACCTACCTAGTTTTTCTCACTAAAAACTATTTCGCAATAGCGCATGCTTTTGGAAAAATCATATAAGGACAATTTTTTAAATTGTGGAAGCTGACAATTCATATTAAGTTAAAAAAAACTTTTATTTTCCTGCCAAAAAATAATTTTATTCAATAAAAAAATATCAGATCTTCATCTGTTAACAAATGGGTATTCCTCCTGTAGGCACTGAAGCGGCAGAACCTACGAAAGTTATAGTGTTGGTGAGGTGGAACTCTATTCACAAAAAACATAAAATTTACAAAGAACTAGATACCAATAATTTGACGAACATTTTATCCCTCACAATTACAGAAATTATTGAGAAACATACTTTCAATTACATACAACAATTTAGCACAAACCAACACACTGATTTCTATGTATTTAGGTGTTTTGAAAACTGAAAAATACTCAAAAAATGTCAGAAGGTCAGGTTATTTTTCAAAACGCAAAATTGTATTATAAAAAGGGTTTTTTTGGGCTAAATAAATGTCATAAATAAGTGGGTACAATTTTATTTTTATTACTGCCATAACTATCAATACTTTCTAAATAAAGAATGCCCTGTACCCCACTTTGCCTAAGAGAACGAGTTGGTTTATTGTACTAATATTGAAGGTTTGACGGATACATTTAATATCACTATGACCCAGCGCAATGACGTATTTTCATAGATGCTTCAAAAAGAAGCCTTAGCGCAGTTCTGCTTCACAAAGGCGGTGTCTATGCCTTCATTCCTCTCGGTCATTCCGTATATCTCAAAGAAACCTACAAAAACCTGAAATTAATTCTTTCTAAATTGAAATATAAAGACAACGGTTGGCAAGTGTGCGGTGATTTAAAAATATTGGGCATGTTGCTCGGACAATAATCTGGGTTTACCAAATTCCTGTGCTTTTTGTATCTGTGGGCTGTAGAGACCTAGTCACTTCCAAGAGATAGAAATGGTTTCATATAATTGATATCAAAGTTTTCAGGCCTCTCAGAGGCAAAGTTGAAGAAAGGTGTTTTCGTTGGACCATATATTAGACGACTATGGCTGATCCACAATTCATCACAATCATGACGGATTCTCAAAGAGAGGGATAGGTTGCTTTCAAAGAGGTCATAGATAAAATTTTAGGCAATACAAAAGAGCCTATCTTCAAACAAATCGCCAAAAAAATGTTAAAAGCATTTCAAGCTTCAGGTTGCCTAATGAGTTTGGAGGTACATTTTTTTCATTCACACCTCGACTACTTTCCAGAAAATTTAGGAGATATGAGTGAAGAAGATTCCAGTGGCGCATTTGCTTTTTCAGCTGCAGGAAAGCCCGGAAAAACCTGCAGCACCATATCATGTGAAGATCTTGATTTGCCAATGTCCTTCTCTTTCGTAAAACAAAATGTAGGGTATCTCCAGAGGCTCCAATGAATTCAATACATCGTCAGAACACTTAGTGACATAACTATTGTCAAACTCAAACTAGTCCGTTTCGTCTTTTGCCAAGGCGTAATAATGACCAGATTCATAGTGGTCTGCTAGTTTGAAGTGTTCATCAATTTTGAAACTTCGTAAGAGTTTGGTGTTTCCATCAGAGGTTGAGTCATGTTTGAAGATCATCAGTGTTATTATTAGATTGACATGTGCCTCAGCTATACTTGTTTTCTTATAGCAGTCAGTTAGGCGTATATTTGGCGATCATCACCTGTTAAAAGTTCCATTTTCAGATGATTTAACAATAAGCTTTGCACGGACTGGTTATTATTTATATCAGGAAACGCTAGTTGAAGTTCCAGAAATTCACATACGTTTTCGCTAACTCTTGAACATTTACTACAAAGTAAACAAGTGAGGATTTTTCCAGCAAAAGTTTTACAAACGGAATCCTTCAATCCAGAGCGTCAGGAGTATTAATTCTGATATTGTTTTGCTCATGAAGAGTATTCAACCAAATTTAGAACAATATTCTTGTTGTCCTAACGAGTATCTAGTGGATTTCAAAGACTCCAGGAAATCGGTTGGAGGAAAAGATGATACATTCTAACGAAACTGCAGCTGCATGAACATGTGTTTTAGTTCGACGAATAAGTAGGAAACATTCTCTTTCTCGTTCATCATTAAAACCTCGTTCTTTAAATTCTTCGTAACAACACTTGTAAAAAGCTATTCATGTAGCAAGTGTTTCCTAAATTATCAACTCTCTACTGATTCATAAGGAAGAACATGTTTCACAGAATCTGCATAAGAACCATTTCTCAAGCTGCAATCGATCCTTCCAAGTGATAAAGGG
>WOGO01009595.1:0-10147 GCA_015342085.1 Leptinotarsa defecta | reverse complement strand
TAGTATTGATCCATTTATATTAAGTATTTAATCCTATATAAAAATAATATTCTAATAAGGGATTTACATGAAATTTGTTTATTTTAATTTAAAAGTGCAGTACCGAATCAATCCAGAGTCACCACTGTTACGTCACGAGATAACGTGACGTGTTTAACAAAATCGCAAAAGTAAGCAATCCTGTATGTCCATAATCGTTGGTTTACGACTTTCTCCTTGATTTGTGATATCGACTGGTCTATAGTTATGCGGAAGAGTTCTCTTGTCATTTTTGGTTATAAGATGAACGCAAGCAATCTTCCAACAAGAAGGAAAAACCCCTATCTTGTAAGACAGGTAGAAAAGTCTGGTGCGAGTTCATTTGCGCACTTTTTAAGTACGATGGCGGGCACTTCATCAGGACCAGACGCCTTGTTGATATTGAGCTGTTTCAAATTCGCCTGACTAAATGCTGGCATTGTAGATTCTAGTGTGGGAATAGTAGTTGGTGCCTTTCCCAGAAAATCGACTGTGGAGTGTGACGCAAATTGTTTAACTAGTAGAATTTCCTTTTCTATGGCTGTTGTTGCAATTGAACCATCCGCTTGTGTTAGTGGTGGAATTGTGGATTTTGTAAATTTCTCATTAAACAGCTTTATCTGCCGACCCGAAGGATCTAGACCCTTTGAGATTGGCGATCAGTCTGTTCTCAATTCTCTGATTGTGAAGTTCTTTGCTTTCAACTTTAACAAACTCAGTTCGGTTTTCGGCACTGTGTGATCTGATAAGTGTCACGTAGTTGATTAGTTGGCTTGTAAATGGCTTATTGTTGTCACGTATGAACGGTTTTCGAATGCGATCTGAAACTTTTTTTGTGAAAGGCAAGTAGACTGTGCCGACCACTGGCGGCTGGATCGTGGTCGAAATTGGCGTATTTCGTCATCAGGGATATAAAGTACGTTTGATTTCTTGCGGAGTTAACCCATTGGCCTGTATGGCTTGGTCTAGATGAAGTCCCTCCTCAAGATGTGGCTCTCAAATTCCGATGTCACGACCAAAAAAGGTTTTCATTATAGCACGTATTTTTCTTCATGGTGGTTTGAGTTCTTGTTGAGATACAGATCAGTTTGAGTAGGTTTGCGATAAACTGTGTGGCCCAGTTTTTCGTCAGTTTTTCAGTTGACCATTACATACAAAAATGCTATTTTTCTGTTGTTATGGTGAAGTGGAGGATGAATAGAGTTTTTGTGGCGTAGAAACTGTTTTAAGACTTGTTTCTCCAAACAACCAAAGTGTCATTAACATAGCGAAACCAACAGGTGTATTTCAAAGGAGCGGTGCTGAGCGCTTCTGAGCGCTTTCTTGTCGAAATCTTTCAAGTAAAAGTTTGCAACCACATACTTCCCATAACGACTTCCATCGATTTTTTATAGAAACATCTATTCCATTGAAATATGTAAGATACCATCACAGCTCAAAAAGAGCTGTGATGGCCCCTAAGAAAATTTATTTTATCTGCTCCATCTTTTTGGCTGGTACTATAGTGAAGAGAGAAACGACATCAAAACTTAATGTTTGATTATCCGTTTCCTACATTAGGTTCGTTAGGTATTTCGCAAGACAATTGGTGAACCAATGGCGTTTACAATTGGACGAAGTCAAAAGTTTGTCTTGTGAATTTTAGGAAAGCCGTAGGTGGTAAGGCTTCACATTTTCGAAGTCAGAATTGAAGACTATTCGACGAGTTGAATGTAGGATCATGTTTGAGTATCTTGTAGGTTGCTGGATCACAAAGATAGTCATTAGTGTTCAGAACTGCCGTAGCGTTGCCTTTATCCACAGAAAGTTCAGGTGTTGTTTCATTTTCTGGTCTTCCATCACCTGCATTTTTTACTTGTGATGCACTGTTAGAAACCTTTGGTGTAGTAATGAATATTACTGGAGTTTTATCCCAACAATGTACATACAATATTATCCTCATTTATACCATAGATACTTCTGGTATAAATTGTCTTGAAATAATTTTACTATGTTGCCTGAAACGAGGGCTGCTTTTGTAAAAAAAACGGTAGAAATCGTTAATATCGATGTTTGTGTGACGGTACAGCGTTGCATAATCTACGTGATGATATGAATTGAGAGACATAGATGTGAATGGTGATGACACTGACACAAAATATTATTTTATGTTAATAATGCAAATGAATAGCATCAAAGTGTTCGAGGAGCCGCGCATTGGATAATAGTTCAGATCTTTGGTAACATCGCTCCCTTCCTCAGATTATTTCTTCTTAATAACAAACATCTAATAAGACCTATGTTAACGTACGGAACCATTGCATGGGGACCGAAAGTTCTAGAAGCAACGGCCATCCAAAAATTATATCAAATACAGCGATTGGCTTGTTTAAACAACACAGGAGCCATGAGAACAACACCAACCGCGGCAATGGAATTAATTACTGGTCTTTCCCCTCTGGACCTGTACGTTAGGGAGGTTGCGTTAATGGCCATGTTATGATTGCGCACGGCTGGTGTAAATCTCGAAGTAGGAATGGGTCAATTGAGGCTGGGCCTATGGCGAGAAGCGCTTACTGCGTAACCTCTGCTGCAGGCAACCAGCGATGCAATTGAATTCAGATTTGTGTTTAATAAACCCTACAAAATACAAATAAAACAGAACACAGAGTCAGATGCTACAAATGTAATACGCATATATACAGACGGCTCAAAAACCAAAGAGGGCTCGGGATGTGGAGTGTACTACAGATCACTAAGCCTATGTGGGGAATGGGAAAAAATACCAGCGTGGTCCAAACAGAACTGGCTGGTATCTCAATCGCCACAAAAGAAATAACCATGAAAAGAATTTCTGGTAAAAACATAACAATCTGCACTGACAGCAAACAAGCCCTATTAGCCTTGAACAGACAACGTGTAACCTCAGGGCTAGTACTAGAGTGTCATCAAGATTTAGCCAAAGCCTCCGTAGATAATAACATTATCCTGAGGTGCGTTAAAGAGCACGACAGGAGTAAAGGTAATCGCATTGCCGACTCTTTAGCCAAGGAAGTGGCTGGACTAAGAATTTTAGGACCCTACGGTATGATAACTTCGACAATTGCGGAACCAGCCAAATGGGATGGAATCAAAGGATGCAATCTTGCCAGAATCATTTTGGGCGACCCTGGGTCATCTGGCGATAACCCGGAAAAATCTACGCTCAATAGTAGGATATCTGACTGGCCACTGTCAACTAAGGAAACACCTCCATGATATGGGGCTAGTGGACATACATGTATGAAGAATGTGTGAAGAGGAAGATGAGATTGTCATTTTTGCGCCGCGTTCGACAGAACGCGGCGCAAAAATGTCCGTTGGCTGTGTTGCTTGGCAACATTGGAACAGATTCAGCCATTATGTGTTCCGTACGTTTTCGTTGTAACTGCATATCGAAATAAATTGCACTTATGAAGCGATTCATTGTAGTTTAGAAATAATTTAAAGTTTTCACCAACACCATCTTCATGAAACAAGAGTTTTCTTTCATCAAATACGGGCGATTCGTTTTATTTTATCATCCAAAGGATGCATGAAAATTGCTAATTTAACCTTATAAAAAATTGATAAGGACTTTGCCAGTACACAGAGTTATCTTCGTCGCCTTTGGAACGAAAACTACAGTTTCATTCCTTTGTTTTTTGGTTTTTTTGTGTGAAATGCTGGATCTGAGTTTCACCAACGTTTATTAATCGATGAAAAATTACGAACGAAAATCCAATGAACTTTTTTTCTGTCGAAATACAATTTACCTACAGCACTTTTTTAAATTGCTAACTAGCACGCAATTAGTAAACATTGAATTAATGCGATGTTAATTTTTGTAGAGAAACTGTGACAAAATAGAACATGTTTGGTTACCGAAATATCAGCCTTCCAAAAAATAGCATATTTTTTAAAAGTTTTACATTTTTTATTCTGTCTGTTATGTTTCGAATGAAGGTTTACTGACTTGCGTTTTTTCTTACTCGAAAAAATTTATTCTGGTTACTTGTTACTGTCACTCTTTTTCAGGTTGTGAAATATTGAATGTTCGTTGACTCTTTTCTACTTTATTGAAGAAATTCCAAAAATCCACGGCCTTCAAACCCGGAAAATAGTGACACTAAAAACCTCGGCCGCGAAACCTTCAACCATTTTGGGTTATATAATTCTTTTAAAATAAACTAACAAAATTTTTATCGAAAGCATTAGAAAATATTATAAACAAAATCGTATTGGTGTCGCAAATATTGAAATTATCAACTTTTGTCAAAAATACGGGTACAATTTCATAAAGCTTGACTACCTTCATCAAATAGCGGAATGCATTAAAATCATTGTTAGTTGTAGATATTGAAACATTTCGCAACAAACAAGCGGAATATAATAAAAAACTTACACACGCAGGTTCACGAACAATTGATAATTTTCCCAAGATCATGATGGAATGAGACAACGAAACAATAATATATAATTCTGAGAGAATTGTGATTATATTTACAATTAAATTCGTTACGGAAAATGGGAAAAACTGATGAGTGATGGAAAAACGTTGGAAGGAAGAATGCTCACAGATCAATAGTAATAGATATGGAAGATATTTTTCATGAAAAATGAAATTGATTTAATTAAACAGTGCTTTTCTTTAATGTTCCCCCACACTTTTATTTTTTGAACAGGTCAACTGAAAAAATTTAAATTTGGGATAATGAAATTAATGCATGAATACTTTATTTTGAAGTGAAATTGACAGATGACAAGGTAGACTTGTGACACATCTTTTTGAAGCTCCTGACAAATGCTTCACAACCCCAGAATATAATGTCAATAACTTCAACTACTACAAAATGGCGGAACTTTCAATAATTGCCTGAATACATCGACATTTAACTACATAATAGGAGGTGATAAGCTTGAGGTCAGTTCAGAAGATACTAGAAATGGTTGCCTTGAACTTCTTGACATATGAACAGCCTATCCGATATTTCACGCCGAACATTTTCGAACACAATAACGTCAATATCTCTACAAATATGTATTATTCTCTACCGTATATCCAATATTGAAGCAGGTTAAGTTTTGTAAACCTTTTGCTTCGAATAGCCCCATAAAAAGTCCAAAGATATCAAATCTGACGAGCGGGCTGGCCATTTTGTAGGACTTAGACGGCAAATCCAACGACCGGGAAAAGTAGTATCCAAATAGTTTCTTACTTGTGTAGAGTAATGTGGTGGTGCTCCATCTTGTTGGAATGCAATATCTATATCGAATTCATTAGGATTCGTTTCAACGATTTCAGTGATGAGAGGGTCATCAGTAGTTTCCAGCATATTCAAATACAGTTCCCCTTTTAAATTTTGATCAATAAATAGAGGTCCTACAAAATGGTTAATTTTTTCTGGATATTTCGTATGTGGTTTCCGGAAAACGTGAGGGATGATGTCATTCCAATAACGGCAATTTTGTCTGTAAACATTGCCGTTTGAAAAAAATGTACAGTCGTCACTGAAACAAATATTGTGGAGATAGGTAGGATGCCTTGCAATAGTTTCCGTCATGATTTTGCAGAATTCTGTTCTTCGATCTGGGTCATCTTCAGTTAATTGGTGTACCATTTTAATTTTGTATGGATGATACCTATTTCTCTTCAAAATTCTCCACACAGTAGAAGGAGATACCTCACAAACATTCGCGACGGAATAAGTAGACTGTTAAGGATTTAATATCATCTCACCAATTATTTGCACTTGCTGTTCTTCCGGAATGGACAGATGACCTAGGGGGCTTTTTGTTATGTACACTACAGGTAGTTGTGAATTTGGATACAAGTTCCCTCAAATATTTTCTACAGATAGGACGATTCGGAAAACGTTCGTTGAAAATCCTATAGGTCTCGTGAAAGTTGCGTGTCGCACCGTAAATAAAAATCTAGACGAGAATTGACCATTTTAGAGATTGTTGACGTGGTACCTTTCTACTAGTAAAACTAAATGAGAATATTCCAACTGAACAATGATGTTCATTGTCGTACTGATATTTTTTGTCGTTTTTATAAACAAAAAATAACTTAACAAACCTTATAGGGTTGTTGGAATTGCCATATGGCAGATAAAAAGGAATATTTCTAGAAATATAGATATTAATGTGTTTGTCTTCAGGAAATTAATAAATGTTCCGCCATCTTGTAGTAGGTGAAGATATTGACTTCATATTCTGGGGTTGTGAAGTATTCGTCAGGAGCCTCAAAATTATGTGTCACAAGACCCCCCTTTCCATTTGTTCTTTTTTCCTAGAAGGCGCCCAGTCGCCATCTTGAAAGTTTCATCTGTCAATTTAACTTCAAAATAAACTATTCATGCATTAATTTCATTATCCCAAATTTAAATTTTTTGAGTTGACCCGTTCAAAAAATAAAAGGGGGGACATTAAAGAAATGCACTGTATATCAAAGATGTACAATTTGAAAACTAGAGATCCTTTATGTTAACTCAAAAGAAACATCATTCACTTACGATATACAATTATGCAATTTCCTATCTTGATATTCTATGTGAGTGAGATCAAGGAACGTTGGAAGCTCATAGTAATACATCTCAAAATCTTTCAAGCTTCTTGCGGAGAAAACTGGATGTTTGCTTTCCGAAGATCTGTTTAAAAAAAAAATCTGTTTTTCGGTTAATCAGCTGTCAACCCCATACGAACGACAACTCTCAGATGTTGAGTAACTTGTGCAAGCTAAGGACTAACGAGGTCTTACCTTTTAACGTGTGATTCCTAACACGGTATGATGAACTTCGCAGTAACTCCGATTCAGAGGAAATGAAGAATGAAATGAAAAATATTGTCTCTCAACGCGTATTTCTCTAAACCAGTTAGTATCATCAAGAGATGACTGAAAATGTAAAGTTCACAATTGTACTTACCTCTGAAATATGTTGTGAGCCTTCTGGCCACATTTCCTTTATATTGCTGTCCTTGGAATTGAAAAGAAGTCTCTTGAAATCTTGAAACAGGGTATCCTTGTTTTTATCCAGAAAGCCTATAATGCAGTATGTTACATCCCCCGCGTAGTGTGTAACTCTAAAATCTGTTTTGTGTCTCAAGGTCTTTTCTGAAGGTTTCACCTGGCGTGACATATAGTGCTTGTGCCCTTTCAGTTTCTTATCCATAGCGTCTAATAACATTTCGTCCGTTACTTTTTCCGCCGTCATTTTGCAAGCATCGTCCATTATAGAAATGATTCCTTGGTGTGGTGCTTCCACCAAGTCACAAATTATCTGATTGTTGAAATACTCAATATTTGTCCATGCAATCCCTTCTCGATTATATTCCTCCTGTTCTTGCTTCAGTACAAGTTCTAAAATCGAAAAATCGGTTAAATTTCCCGAATTGGTATTTAATTGCTTTCAGCGAAATAAAATTGAATAAATCAAAAAGGGTATATTTTTATGAGAAATTAATTTTTAGGAAAGGAAGATTCTGGCTTTCCATTTCTCCATCTTTATACAGAAAAAATGTGGGACTCTTCCAAAGAAAGTAAGAAAGCAATGGATTCCCAAATGATCTAACTGTTCACAAAGATGTGTAGAACATACGAAGAAGTAACTATCAGACACAAACTGAAAGAAAAAGCTCTCTCAAAACAACAACTTTCACATAAATATTGAGAAAATACTTTCCAAACAACTACTTTTATATGAACATTGAATTTAAAAAAAACATTTCCTATTCAGTTAGTACTCCAAATATTCATTATGGAATTGAGTCAGATATCATTCACAGGATTGCTACACACTATCATATATAACAAACGTAATGTTTCCCTTACATGGAACACTGTCATCCTCAATGGTGGAAATCGAGTTTCAGAATAAGACACTTGTCTTATTGCCTCTTAAGCACCAATCTGGTTACCATTACAAAATAAATCACTCAATCCTTTCTTACAATTACGACCATATATCATGAAAGAGTTTAATCTACTCATGTCATCGATGACAGTATGTAATGACATACATTCGCTTATTTGATTTAATCCCAGTTATAGGAATATTGGTTGAATTGAAAGGGGTATAGTTTTAGGAGGGATTAATTTCTGGGAAAGATAGGTTTTGGCTTTCTACTTCTCCATCTTTATACAAAAAAAAATGTCGGAATCTTCCTTCAGATGCTATAATCAAGAAGTCATATTGCACATTTGAATACACGACATTTGACTTTGTATGGAGATTTAGTTGTGGGAGATGTTTTCCCGATATATTCCGCACAATTCGATCGACGTGACTCTCAAAAAAAGACGCGTGTGAAATGGTATAGGCAAATGCTGGAAAAACTCAATTTGAGAATGACAAAATCTATATAGAACAGCCTTACCAAAAACTATACAGGAATTCATTAACTAATTCACAATAAACTCCTGACCAATTTTTGGCGCCCGAATTTTTTTTGTAAACAAGTCGAGGCAAGATAATGAATAGGATTGATGGAATAGGAAATTTTCAAAAGGCTGACAAGTAACTCACCAATAAACAGCTGTTGCAGTTTTTCGTTGCAATAATTTATGCAGAACTGTTCAAAGCTATTGTTATCGAAAATCTCAAAACCATAAATATCCAAAACACCTATCAGAGAACTCTTGTAATACGACCTTTGACTACTTTGATCCACTGAAATCGCCTTGTTGATTTTATCAACTATCCAAGTGAACAATCTGTCATACACTGCTTTCGCAAATGCATCTCGACCAAAAGAAGCTTCTGTTTCAGTATGTTCCTTTCGCATAATATCGCCCCTCGCTGCAATTACTCGTTCGCATAAGGCAGTTTCCAATTCGTTTTTCCTCACCTGAAGTAGATCAGCCACATAGTCAACGCATTTGGATTTCTTTAGTACGAGTTTTTCTTCGTCATTGACGAATTCTATGTTGCCTAAATGTAATATAGCAGCGACCACCCTCCATAATGTGTCATGGTCTTCCTTTCTGAACTGGAGAGTATCTAAAGATGAAGTTACTTCGCGGTAATCATTGCGGTCGTTTAAAGTATCTACTTTGGAAGCGTTTCCCTGTTTCACGTAGTAGTATTGATTGGAATCACGTGATAAATTCAGTCTTTTCAGTAAGTCTTCGTTTGCCCCAACAAGCAGCTGCAGAAATAAAGCATAGTTGAGTAATCTACAATAACCACTAATCATATATTTCGATATACAGGGTATATGTATTATAAGTGATGACTTTGATTTCAGGGATTGATTCCTTTTTTATGAATTCTTATCAATGTATATGTTAACTGGCTTTATCAATCTGAGTAATCCCACCTGAATTTGTAATTACCGAGTTTGTGGTTCAATGCTAGTCTTTTGTATATGAAAAGTTATATATTGTCTATTTTTTAGTACCTATTTAATTATCAGCTAGGTTTAGTAAGTACATTTGAAATCTTTGTCGTCTGTAGGGAAAAATATTAAATGTCACTCGGGGAGAGTAATCAGAATGTAATACATTTATTCATTTGTTTTTTTTTTTGAAGCAGGGTAATTACATAACTTTAGAAATATTCCTTGGAAAATACTCCATAACAAATGTTCTTAGTATGTTTTGGTCTGCACAGCAGATATTAAAAATTGACAGAATATTTTTCAAACTTGTTTAAACCAAGTTTAACTTCATGAAACTAACGAATCATAAAAACACAAATTTTGGCATTCAAATTACTTTGAACCAAAATTAAAGAAAAGAAAAAAAGCTGTATTCTGTGTAGTGTAAAATATCAAATGATTTTTTATTGTTTAGGTAAATGAAAGCATATGAATTACAAAGACCTGAACTACTTTCTAGAGAGCTTTCCAGAATCACTTCTGACTAGAAAAAACCATTTGAAAGATTTTTATTTGCATTTGGAATTCAACACTACAAAATAGCATCTAGTTCTAATAAAATAGTAGATCTATTTCATAGAATAGGCAAGAGTGCACTAAATGTTATTGTCCAAAGAACTATATCTTTGGGATTGAAATTGACAAAGGTTTAGGTATATCATGGAGTCGGCCGATACTTGATGAAAATCCATAACTAACGTATTCCAAAAACACTTTATTGTGAGATTTTCACTAAATTGTTTTACAAAAA
>WOGO01009594.1:0-10147 GCA_015342085.1 Leptinotarsa defecta | reverse complement strand
TCGGAACATAAGTAAACAGAACAGCACGCCTCTGAAATATGTCATCTTTGTTTGTCTCATACAGGTAACAGATTCATTGTCCTTTATTAGCTATAACTGATGTTGCCAAATGGTGAAATAGAAACGAATCCCTTTAAATATTGAATGCATTATTTCATTCCCCTTTTTTAAGCCTTTAAATAATTTTTTAAAGAAACAGGTTGAAATGATAAGTTTATAATGTGTTGTTTTAGAGCTCTTTTATGAAAACTACTTGTTTTTTGTCAGGAGGAACATTCCCCATTATGAAAAGTATTCTTTCATATCTCGAATCTTTCAAATGGAAACTTTCAAATTCAAATTATTTATTAACCATAGATTACAAAACTGTTTTTGAACTAAAAATGATTTGTTTTTTTTTTAAATTTGTTGAAGTTTGTCTGATTTCATACAATAAGGTAGACAATTGAAAACATTGTATCCAGCATATGAAGGAGTTTTGTCATATAAACTAGTTTTATGTTGTTTGAGCTTATTAATTCACCTTTTCTTGTGGGATAACTGTACCATTGCGAAGTTGTTTTGATGCTATTTTTATTTTTTTTTTTACATATATTGGACAATTGTATATGTAAAGTGCTGGAACTGTTAATATACCACTTTTTGTAAAAGTTTACCTGCACTTATGGTCGAAAATCAGAAGTATTGCTCGTTTTTGTAAAATAAAAATTCAATTGATATCACAACTCCCCCATAAAGTTATATTGCACGATAAGATAGAGTTGATCAAAGCATAATATATGTCAATCAGGGACTTTCCATCTAGAGTTCCTTTAAGTTGTACCATAGCATACAAATTGGTTTTGATCTTCCCAAAAATGTTTCCCTTGCATTTACAATAATTTTGTTGGAATTACACCACGCTATGGAAAGGTCTACAGCACTATTCAATTTCATTTGGTGTTCCTCTGGTGTTCGAACTTCTTCAGTTATAGATGTTTCATCTGCATATAACATCATGATTTTGGTCCTTACGTGTACAGGAAGGTCATTAATGAAAAATAAAAACATCAGTGGCCCCAAAATCGAACCTTGTGAAATTCCAAGTTCAACATCATAACATTCAGATCTGGTGTCATAAAGATTCACAGTCATTTTTCTGAAACCGAGGTAAGACATCAACGAAGTGTGAAAATTTCCTCTGAATCCAATTTGTAACTAATAATTTCCAAATCTGTAGAATCAAAGGCTTTGAATAAATCAACGTACATACCCTTATCAATTTGACTATATATTGATTCTAGGAACGAAATAATGGCTTTCTCCGTTGACCTACCAGGGTATAAACCATTTTGAGATCCAGCGATAATTTTATATTTTTCTACAAAAGGAATGATTTTATCATAAATACGCCCCTCTATAAGTTTGCTTATTATACTTGGAATAGTAATTGGTCGATGATTTTCTAGAAGTAGATGATTTCCTTTCTTGTACAAAGGTGAAACTTTACCTATCTTCACTAGATTCAGAAAATGTTCTTTTTGTCACGGAGTAGTAATGATTTCTGTTTGCAAACCATCAAAACCTACAAATCTCTTATTCTTTATTTGATCAATTACCTCTAAAACATCGTACTCAGTAATATGTTTGAAACCTATGTCAAACCTATATGGTGTACATTGAAATATCTTTTTCAAAATATGTTTTTTATTTTATCAGACACGGCTGTTCAAAAATATTAAGCAAATGCCTTTACAACTTTCTGGGGTTCAACTTCTTGGTTATTGATGGTTATTTTTTGAACAGTATTTTTTTTAAGTTTTGACTCTCCTCTTGACAATTATCCAAACTGCTTTTTGTTTTTCACTTATTGTATGTACTTCATTGATTTCATGTTGAAAGTACATATTCTATTAATATTTTTTCTTTGGTATTATGGGCAATCCAAAAAAAGTCTTTCAGTTGTGTACCCTCCTGCTTAAAATTTTCCCTAATCCATTTATTTCTATTTACATTACTATCAACTCTAATATTTTTGTAGGGGCAGGTGGTGTTTACAGCTTTCCTTACAATTTATAAAAAATAATTGTAGGCAAGGTCAGCATGATTACATCCATAAACAGACTGATATGATTCATTCTGTGATAAATCATGTAGCTTATCAATGTTTTCTTCTTTGTATTCCATTTTCAAACATAGTTTGTTATTTATTTGTCGAATCACTTTCAATTCTCAGAGACAATTAATTTATAAAACTTTCTCATCATACAATCAAGCTTCAATATTTGTTGCAAAGTAGTCAATTTGTGATGAATGAGTAACGTCATTTACATCTTTATATACCCTTGTAGGTAATTCATTTTTGAATGACATCTGGTAACTCTCGAGTAGTTCGAGAAACAGGTATCTATTTTTTTCTTTCTGCATATTTCTTTGGGAATTCAAATTATTAACATTCATATTGCTAAAAAAATTTACACTTGAAATTTTTTTGCAATATCATTGAGAATAACTGAAAGTCTGGTAACGAATATTTCCACGTTACCACTTGGAGATCTGTACATATTAATCAAACTATATTTTTGGTATTTGATATTGGAATATATACAAATGCACTCAAAATGCATTTCTTCAGAAATTTTTGTGATTAACATATCTTTAGAACTCAAATCATTAAGCACATAAAATATAACTCCACCATGAAAATGGTGTTGTCTATTAAAAACTCTAGATCTATAAAGTTATTCAAATTCATCAACATATTTTCAGCAGAACACCATGATTCTGAGATACATAAAATATTTATATTTCTAATTTGTATAATCATTTCAATTTGGTCAATTTTATTTGACAGTGACTGTACATTGATATGACGGATTCTAATATCGTCGAATTCTGAAACGTTTACTGAATGATAATCATAAAAATTATTTGTTAGACAATTGCCAGCTACAATATCGAGTCGATATCGACTATTTCAATTTGTATGGCATAAAATTCAAGTCACTTTTTTGAATTGACATTTCTTTTATCTGTTTAAAATCTGGTTTTCCGTTAATCAGCTGTCGCCACCACACGAACGACAACTCTCACAAGTTGAGAAACTTGTGTGAGCAAAGGACTAACAATTCCACAACATCTCTGAAAATACTTTAGTCTCAATATATACTATTTAGTTTTTTAGACTGGATTTAAACTTTTAGTTAAGACTTGATTTACTATATCATAAATATTACTGGAGTTTCATCCCAACACCAAACCATTATTTTAACACCTCATCGCGTGTTTCGATCACCAGGTGATCATATTCTGTTTAGTCTTCCTCTTGAAGATGAACACCTGGTGATCGAAACACGTGTCGAGATGTTGAAATAATGGTTTGGTGTTGTAATATTCATTACTACACCAAAAGTTCCAAACAGTGCATCACAATTACTGTATCATGTATTTCAACTGGGGGTCACCTGTTAATGAATAAATATGTCAGACACCAGTGGATAGTCAAAAATTGCAAAAAGCAGCAATACACTCAGCTATATTGAATTTTCAATAGTAATTACTGTTAATTTTTGTAGTTTACTGTAGTTTGTCATTTCAGCAACCTATTTTGTGTCCCATACTTTTCAAATTACTAAAATTACTATTGAAAAATGGCAATGAAATGTTCCAAAAATCAACAATTGTAACTGAACCTTGTCAGGTGACTGTTGTTCAGTTTATGTCATTTAAAAATTTGTTTCAAGTCCTGCAAATAAAAGCAGTTCACAATTTACCGAGCAGCTTTTTATATAATATCTAAATCCAAAACAAGCACTTTACCCAATCACCAGAAATACAATACCCTTCTTGACACATGTTTCACCAACCAATTTGGCGTCTTTAGAAGATGAAATTAAACTAATTGCTAACTCTAAAACTCTCAGTTTATATTCAACAGATCACACTTTCACTTTCCTATACACATCAATGATTTCGGCCTAAAATTTGTGGGAAATGAAAGTTTCCACAAATTTTAACTGAGTGTTGTCACGGTCCTTACAGCTTATTTCATATATCCCCGACTTTTCATTTTCCAACATCTTGTCTCTAGGGTTACCTAACGTTTTTTGAAATGAGCAAGGAGTTTTAAAGGCTACTTTCGCATTGAACTTTTTGAAAATACAGTACAATCCCGCTAGTGTATCTTGGTTTTTACCGAAGGACAATTAATTTTGAATTCATGTATTGTTGAAGAGTCGAAGACTTGCTTTCATTGTAGATGAAAATAAACATCATGAATGCATCAAGAATAGACAATTGACGGGAATAAAAGAGGGCTTTAAATGTAACTGCTTGTGAGAATCACTTTCTATCAATCATGCCCTTTGTTTCCTTATCTCATAATTCTGAACTTTTTTTCTTCAAAAGTATCAATTTTAAACCTATGCGAGCTACTAAAAAACAGAAAATAAACTCTTCTTCAACTTTCAGAAGAAAAAATTGATAGATAGGATATGATTTTTGTCCACAGTTTCCGAGACATAGATGCAGACAATATTTTTAAAACTCTGAGAAAAATATTATTTCATTGAGAGCATGAGTAGTATCACATCAAATGTAACGGACTTGTTTACATTCAAACAACTGAACTTGGTCAAAAAATCATTCCTTGTATTTTAAAATGTTTTTTACTGATAATTCAATTTATATATTCACAACTTGAGCCACCGCAATTTTTTGTTTTTCTCCAAAATCATAGGGCATGATAGGTCTTATGTGTACATAATCATTGCACAAGTCATGATAACTCAGAATATTCTATTCATTTATATATGAAATGAAAATAAAATTAGGAATATACACCTCCTTAAAATTTTCATTATATAACAATGTGAAAATATCCTAACTATTACTTGTGTAATAAATTTATTTATCTTGTATTTTGTTCTAGTAACTGTGAGAGCTGATGTTACATCTCAGATGCAAGTTGCTGCCGCAACAGGTCAACCCCTTTTGGCTCCAGCACCCATGCAGCCATTCCTTTATCCGCCTAATATGAATCAAGCTTATCAACCTATGCATGCAGCAGTCAGGATGTACGAGACCCCTCCTCAGATACAGTACATAAATCCAAATCATCACCCATCTCAAACCCCATCGCCTGCCCAACCTCCACAATATAATCCTGCCCAAGGCCCACAGGGTCCACCTCAGCAATGTCAAGCAGCTCCTCCTCCTCAGGGTCATCATCAGTTCCCGTTGATGTACCCCATAATACAAGCGCAACCACACATGATGCAAAGCGTTCAGTATTTGCAGCAAGGACCTCCCCCTCCTCAGCATCCAATGCCCATGCTCATGCATCAACATCCAGGACAGGGTAACCCACATGGTCCTAATCCTTAACGGTGAATGTAGGTGTTATGTTAGGTGAATTTTTAATAATCTTTTTGTCGTCATCTTTTCTTTTTTGGTTTTTCCTTTTTCATCTCTTTTTAAAATTGAAGGTTGGTGTTGTTGATTTTGAATATTAGATTTTAAGAATACTAATAGTTTATTAGCAATTACAATTGAAGCAAATTCTTTGATTTTTGTTCAAGTTTCAAGAAGCAGGACTTCGAAGGCCTTGCCAGTAAAAATGTTATGTATAAAAATTATTACTGTTGTAATATTAGCAATGAATAATTTAAAAGTAATTAAATTGATGAACAAATATTTTTAAGGGAGATTTGTTTGATAAGTGGTGAATATTCATATATAATATTTTAATAAAAAGATACAATAACATTTGTAGTAATGAAAGAAATTCTTTCAACTCGAATATGTTCCCAAAAGAAGCTTTTAAAGGCATGTAATGGAATTGGCCGATACTTGAAAATCCGTAATATATTCAAGTAATAATTAATTGTGAATTATGAATGGACTGACTCTTTACTTGATGGAAATTAATAAAAATATCCATAATTATAATAACGCATTTTTCACTAACATTTCAATTCCTAGACACCTTTTGCTGACGCCGTAGCTTCGGCTTCCTCCATAGAAATTAATCCACTGAGGAAGCTACGGTGTTAGCGAAACGCGTCTAAAAATGAAAATATTTATAAAAGTGGACACTATATTGTAAAATTTTCACTGAACAGCTCACAAAACCTCAATACTGTTTCACTATTCAGCGAAAAAGTCACAAAGTGTTACTTCAATATTTTCAAGGGCAAGTATTATTATTTGACATTTCCAGGATTCTCTTGGAAATAATTATTTCACTTTTTTGTTAGGATCCATGGGTGCAAACTGCAATGCAGTTTGTATGTTATAAGATGTCTATACATTGGTATTGGTACTATTTTTCTTTTGTTTGAAAAAATCAGTGAATCTTAGTTGGAAGATGGTGTCTTTACACAAGTCTGTATTTATAGTTTTTCTCTGAACTAAGTGTGAAGTTATGAATACACTGAGCCATTACTTAATGAAAATTAATAATACTATCCATGATGATAAAAATATGATTTCAACAGTTCTATTGAAGACGCATTTTAATACATGGTAGTGTAGCAATGCAACTGATGAAGCTACCGTGTAGTGAATTCTTATCTTCATTATATTTTGAGCAGTTGAAAGTTTATTGACTGTTATTATATGAAATGGATCACAATTAACATTGTTATATTGAAAAATTTGCCTTACTGAACTGTGAAGTCAACTGTGGAAGGTCATATTGATCAACTGGTGTGTTTGAAACTTTTACACATATGAATTGCTACACTAGTGTAGGTACCTTACTTTAGCAGTAGTATAGCACTGCTTTCAATCGTAATAATAATAATGATTTTAAACTTTTACATCAATGAATATTTCCTCAATACATAGAGTGAACATGAATCGGTGCTCACATTTCACATTAATGCTAAAATTTGAATTTTGAAATTAGGTTTTTTAAGAGTATATTTCCTTATTTAATTAACACGCCTTTATTAGCTTCACCTGTATGTATATATGTTTGTTTATTTGTAACTCTTATTCTCTGTTTGAATGCTTGGGATCTGTATTTGACAGAATTATCGACATTATTGCTTCATCTATTCGCGGGCAGATGACGCTGTAAGTAACCTCCTTGATATAATTCGAACTCACTTTACATGCATTTCTTCATTTGAAAAAAGTATTTTTTTTAATTAACACAAGCGCCTGCTGCCTTCCTTGGGCTTGGTAGCTGATTTTCAGGATCCCTCTCTGGAATCGGAAAATATCAAATTGGTATTTTTCTAAACAGTATACGGCTGATTGATCCCAAAGTTTAGATAAAATAAATATAGTTTGAAAAGACTAGAAAAAAACGCTTTTATAGCATACGAGACTAAAAAATGAAAATAAATATAGTTTAAAAAAACTAACAAACACGCTTTTCAAGAACATCGAGCTAAAAAGTTAAGGCGTGGGAGCTTTGTGCTATATTTTTTGTATATCAAGCGCCCGTCGCTTTTTTCACAATAATACTAGTATTTTTCGTTCGTTATTGTTTTAAGCTTATTTAAACAAAATATTTTTAACTTTTCAGTTTGATGTTCTTTAAAAGCGTGTTTTTAAGTTTTTTGAAACTATATTTATTTTCTGAAAATAATCTAGACATATATCACTCCTACACTAAGCACAATTGATCAAAATGTGTGCATTTTCACAATTTAAAAAAAAAGTTATTTACAAGCAAATGCATTCACAGATAAGCTAAGAAAAATTCACAACTATTTCGATACATTGCTCATCTAAAGATTCTTTATATGATCACTTTATAAATGTTTGTGTTGTACACACAAATTTTTGAAAGTTTATCTGAATTATACGATTGAAATATTTCCTTGGCTGAATGTGGCGTTTTGTATTGGTTACTGACCAGAGTAGTTTGATCATGAATACTGTTTCTTTGCCAAACACATATTCAAGTAAACACATTGTTAATTTATTTCATAAGAAAATCTGATCAGTGAGAATTCGCTGCAGTGATTGCAAGTGTCGGCAATCCAACATAATGTTTTCATGTAGCTGAAGATGTTTTAGGAAAGTGTTGCATTTTACCTGGAGAAGACATACTAAGGTTTTTTATTCTTAAAAATCAAATCATTTATTCATCTTTGTAAAAAATATGTCATCTGTATAATGGCAATATTTCATTCAGTGAGTTATTCAATTACCACTTTATTGTGAGATTTCCACTGGACAGTTTACAAATCTGCAACACGTGTTTCGCTGTACAATAATTTCCTCATAACGTTTTCATACGGAATATGAAACATGTCTTGGAATTCATCAAGTATCTGTCAATTCCATCACATACATTCAGTGAATAATGAGCAGCTGTTAGCATTGAATGCAAGAACAGTTGCATTAAAGTCAGATATGAGTTCATTGGTGAATGAAAAGATATCAGAATATCAAAGTTTCATTGAAACCATTTTTTTAGATTATTCTGAAACTGCTTTTTACCGGCAGTCTGTTGAAACATATCTGATATAATTTTTCTACATTTTTTGGTGTTCAAGTCTACAACTCCAACTTACAATTTTATTTGTAATACTTTCTATTTCAAAATTTGTTATTTTTGTTATATTCTTTTAGTTTTGTTATTTGTTATTTTCTATGATTAAAAATGTATGGTCATCAAAATTACTGGTCACTTTCTCAAGTTGAAGCTAAAATTTAATCAAACATAAAAGTCTTGAAATTAATCTGATCTAGGATTCAAAGTAATTTTCAAACCTGTTTTTCTACAATTGTTTTCAAATATTTAAGCCTAAATATATTGCATAATTGGTAGTTATTCATAATTTGTTTTCCTGATATTGTTATTTTTTATGTGACCATCCATTAAATTGATATGAAAATAAAAGTCCTAATTGAGTATGAAACTCAATCCATTCCATATTTTTATCCTTTAGGGTCATTCTTGAATGCTATGTGAATTTTATGATTATAACAGGTATGCAATGTATCTAATTACTAATTGGATTTTGACAATACAAGAGTTCATAATTTTGAGATCTAAGCTAAAATGATTTTTGCATTAGTACATTCAATGAATCAGCAAAATTTCAATTGAAAAAAAATTCAATGTCTTTCATTGAAGAAATAAATTTTCTTCTGGAGTTCTATGCTGCTAACTTACAGTTTTTCTGTAAGGATCGGAATTTAGCTAACTTCATTGAAGGATTACCCTAAAGATGATTTTCTTCACAAGGTAGTGGTGAAGTTTTCGTTTTGAAAACAAAAATCTTACAGTATTCGGATGTGGCCAGAGCTGGGCTTGGCATAATATTTTTCAGCTGTTTTTTTTGTATGGAACTTGAGGCACCCGTTGTTAATATGCCTATTTGTATTTGTTGAGAGTTAGGCAGCAGAGGTGCTTTTGTAGATACTAAGGTGCCTTAAACTTTTCTTTGTATTGATCATGAAAAAGAGCTATCGGCACCTCAAATTGTGTTGTTACTTAGTTGATCTAAGTATTGTAAATTGGATACCACCTGATTGAAAATTATCAATTTTTCTCAATAACTGTAAACTGTTGAATGATACAAACTAATTTTTTTTACAAGTTGGTTTGTATCATGTTGAAAATTTCATATCTTGGAAAAATAATCAAAATTTATACTAACAGTTACAGATGTTATCAAGTTGTTTTTTTTTTTCACAAATAAAGTCTTTTGAGTTTATTTGTAAGCCTGTGTTTTAATTCTGAAGAGTCACAGCTACTGATGGTTCTTTTCAATATATTCCAGCCAAGTCGAAGAGGATTAACGAGGTCATGAAACCTAAACTACATTAAGTTATTTGCCAGTTGTGCCTTTATTGTAACTTTCTCCATAATAAATTTTTAGTTTACTCGAAAAATTATATTAAATTCTGACCATCCAAGCAATGGAGTGTTCCAAAACATTATCATGCATATACTAAAACCAATAATGATTGAGAGTAGAAGTAAGCCCAGTTGACAGCAAATCGGGGGCGTGCTTATTAATTTTTGAGAGGGTTAAGAATGAAAGAAAAATTCTTAGTACAATTAGTTAAAATATTCATACACATTTTTTATTTATTTCATTAAAACTTTGCAATATCGTAATTTACCTAATCGTTGTAGTCATTAGGTGGGCCTTATGAAAACGGAGTAATAATCGTGGTAATTATAGTAGGTACCAAA
>WOGO01009593.1:0-10147 GCA_015342085.1 Leptinotarsa defecta | reverse complement strand
CAGTAGACAATACAAACACGTTTTATTTAGAGGTTACTCTTGAAAGAGCGACATATAATTGGCCCGGTACCGCCGCAACCGCTATGTTTCAGCATTTCAAATCTGTGATATTTCCAAAAATATTTATTACAATTACACGCTGTAATGGGCCATAAAGATCAGATCATAGACAGATAAGATGAGACATATATTGAAAACTATTCTATAAACGCACCTTTGGGCCCCCACAGCTGGCGTTTTACTAGGAATATTCAAAAGCCTAATTTTACCGTTATCAACTAGGTATAACATATTGTGGCAAATGAAACTCGACTCAAACAAAAAGTTTGTGTATAGTGACGGAATTCCGGTTTTGTCTTCTGAAACTACAATTCTTCACTTCAGAAGTAACAATCAAAATTACGCGTTCAATTTTTGCTTGATATTTTTCGTTCTTCCAGCCCAAAGAGGTTTTTTTGAAGAATTTTATGCAAAAAATCTATTGTTTTTGGTTGTATTGCTGACACTGCCAAGAAAGGAAATACTTGATGGACATCGGATGCGTTGTTATTCCTTCGTCCAATACTATGGGAGTTCACTAGAGAAAAACATAACCAGTGTACATTGAAACGGCGTATTTTCAGAAGTGATTTATTTTTTGGATGAGAAAAGTTTTGGCTTTCTACTTTTCCATCTTGATACAAAAAATGAGGGAATCTCGAAAAAAAGGTAGGAAGCAATCAATTTCAGAATTACCTCTATACAAAGATGTGTATATGATGAGAAAAATTAAGTTTCAGACACAAATTGGAAATGAAGCCTTCTAGAAATTGACATTTCCATATAAACATTGAGTTACACGGAGAGAAAAATACTTTCGAAACAAATACTTTCATATTAACGCTGAATTATACAAAAAGCACTTCTCTCTAATTCGTTTCTATTCCAAATATTCGTAATGGAATCGAATCAGATATCATCCACAGGATTCCCACAGAGTATAATAAATGAAAGAAGTGAAATTTCACTTACATGGAATACTGTTATTCTCACTGGTAGACATTCGATGTTTTGCAGTAAGACACTTGCCTTATACGCTCTTCAGTACCAAATACGGATAATATTATAAGATAAAACAGAAAAATGGAGCCGATTAGACAAGTATTTTACGGTGAAACATCGGATGTCTACCAGTGAGAATGACAGTGTTGCATGTGAATGACATTTTACTTCTTTTATTTATTATATTATGTAGGAATTCTGTGAATGATATCTGATCTGATTACATTACGAATGTTCAGAATATAAACGGAATAGAAAAAAGTATTTTTTGTGTAATTCAGCGTTCATATAAAAGTATTTGTTTCGAAAGTACTTTTCATTCGTGTAATTTAATGTTCATATGAAGATAACTGTTTCGAAAGGGCTTTTTCTTCCAGTTTGTCTCTAGAAGTTACTTCTTTGCATCTTTGTATTGAGGTGATTTTCGAAATCGATTGCTATCTTGCTTTCTTTGGAAGGTTCCCACATTTTTTGTATTAGGATGGTGAAGTAGGATGCCAAAACCTTTCTTTCTCATAAACCTGTATTCTACCATATTTTTTGAGATAGGTCTATACAAATTTCCACTTCCTTCCACACTCTTGTACGAAATTAGGTTGTCCAGATCGAATTTGCTGTCGAGCCTTGACTTTGTTTCGTTATCTCAAGAAAATTGGTCAGTAGAAGTGTGGAATCTCGTGGAACCTCTGAATCTCTGATTCAAGCTTCAAAAAATATTCTATGATATTTATCGAGTATTCCTCATCCTTCAATTTCTTTTCGAGTTTGTTCCTCAACAATATCCCGTACATTTCATCTTTTCAAAAAGGCATGTCGGTTTGTTCAAAGATTTTCCATATTCCAGAAATGATATCATTGTTTTCGAATTCCGCATTAGTTCTTTCAGAACAGCCCGCACAAAGTTGGTAACAATCTTCATCAATTCATGACCAACCGATAAACTAGACACCACTATATGTGAATCAACAATGATAGGTCTGGCAGATGCAGTTAGCAGTATTCTCTGTTTTTCACGAAATTCTTAAACTTTTGAAAAACACAAAATTCACTAACATTACTTAGGATTGTCCTTCAAGAGCAGTTGAGTTCAGTCTAGCACCACTGATAAGACTTATGGTGGCTCTAAACAGCGCTGTCTTGTGTTAAATCATAAATACGTTCTGTTTGGGCTCTGATTTTCAGCTAATTGCCTTGCAGTGAACAACAGCCGTCGATATCAAAATTGGGCTTTGGAACTGATCGCCTTAATGAGCCTCGTTTATCTTTGATATCTGAGGATTGGGTTCTTTGTATATCCCATAGATGGCATCTTCGTAAGGGGAGATGGCATTGCCCTTCCTCACTTAGGGTTATTTTTCGAGGATAGTTGAGTTCAGCAATGCATTCGAGGTTCATCCTAGCACCACTAATGATATCTATGTATGAGACATATGCATTGTGTTCGAGCTCTAATTTTCAGCTAGTTGTCTTGTAGTAAAACACAGAGGACGATTCACGTCAGCGTTCAATGTCAAAGCTTGACTCTGAAACTGACTGTGAACTGGCTGTGAACATTTTTCAACTCAGAAAATTGTATTTCTATGATAATGATGGAAATTGGTGGAATATTTGATTATCAAACTCATCATAGTGATATTGAATGTCTCATTAACGTCCATAATCAAAACCAATATTTGGATATATTTGAAATTCTGTCAAATGTTGGTTAAAGGTTCAAGGTGCATCTTGAATATGTATGTATATATGTTGTTTAGTGACTAAGTGAATAAAAGTGACATAAGCATCATAAAATATATTTTAGATGCTGATATGTCGCTGTTCACCATATTCGGAGAGTCACGTCAGCTTGCCGATGGATAACGTTTCTGTTTGTCTTTAAGGGCTTTCTTTCGAAAATATAAAAACTCAAAGTTCCAGACTGTATCTTACATTGGTTTGAGCTATTTCCAAAGATTCCACAATGTACATTTAGGAGCATTTCGTAACATCCTAGGTCATTGTGAAACATTGTGCTGGCAATTTTTTAGAACAGTGTAGATCATTAAAAAATATATATCTATGTATGAGACAACCCAATGGTTTATCCTTTGAAGTTTATATTTTTATGCCAACTAATGCATATCAATGATGACTTAGGATAAAATTCACTCTGAAGTATATTAACGAAAATCTATTTCAATTTTAGAATTTAAGATCTTTTATTAAACGCTTTCTATATGTGTGTGTGAGAGATATGATCAAATTTTTTCATTCATTTGAAAGACCTATTGATGCCATTATGTGTGGAATATAACATATTTCAAATGTCCGCCACGGCTTCTCTGGATGTAGCGCATCCGAAACTTCCAATTTCCTATGACTCTGATGCATAAACCAGGCTGAATTTGACCGATGACATGGGTTGTGTTGGTTTCGAGGGCTGTTGTTGTTTGTGGCTTTCTCGCATACACCTACGACTTGAAAAAACTCCACAAAAAAACGATCCAACAAGGTTGAATCGCACGATCTCAATAGCCAGTTCACATCACTTTCACGTGGCCATGCCCCCAAATCACTTATGCAATATATCCAATGTGGCATGAACTGTGTAGCAAGTAGCTGTTGAAACCATCGGTTTCCGGATCATCCAATTCAGGCCAAAAGAAGTTGGTTATCATCGACCTATAGTGCTCGTCGTTGACAGTGATAGTCTGGCTAACGTCGTTCTCAGAGAAATATGGACCGATGACGTCGCCAACCCAAAATCCACACCAAACACTGATAATTTTCTTTGGTTAAATACCCATTCATCCAGAAATGAACCTCATCGCTGAAGATGATTTTTCGATGAACATTAGGGTTAGTTGCCGACTGCTCCAGAGCCCATTCACATGTCGTTGTTTATGGTTGTTTACGTTCAGTTCCTGGGTCACTTTAACTTTGTTCGGATGCAGGCCCAAGTCACGACGCAAAACTCGCCAAGTTGTGATGTGCGAAAGGCCAAGTTTTTTGAGGGACGTGAAATTGACTGCCTTGAATGCTACTGCACACTCTCACAGACAGCTGCGATGTTTTTGACAGATCTTGATTGTCATCGAAGTAAGAGTATTGTTTGATCGTTTACTGAAGCAGAGGACTCAAATTTATCCACCACATTGCGAAAAGTTTCCTCGGTAGGACGATTATTGTGACCGTAAAATAGGCAAAGCGCGCGGTACGCGCTTTGATAAAACAATTTAATTATTTGTAAGAGTTGTTAAATGCTATATCTGTCCGTGATGATTTCGCAAAACAAACTGAATAAATACAATCAATTTGACAGATGTATCTTCAACACGATGAATGTTATCAATTGTCAAAATTCGGAAGTCCCTATTGGAAGACCCAATAGCTAATTACCTATTTGCCTATAGACAACAAAATGAAAATACGACCTTGAAATTATTTTCTGGCTTGACAGTTTCGATTTTTCGAACTTTTGAAAAAATACTTCAAATTATATGGAGTGAAGGGCAGTTCCACTGTGCAGTGGATATTGATGTCGAAACCTTTTCAATAGCTTTCCAAATTCTATATTATAAATGTGACAATTATTTTGAATTATGAAATGCAAATAGTGAATTATCCTTGAAAGAGAGATATGTGCCATTGTTGGTTTTTATGTAGCTCTATAGAAAGCTATATGTTGTGAATTATTACACCATGGAATTAGGCAGCATTTCAATGAAAGTTTCCCGGGTAGCATCACTTTTCCGTCTTCTCAGGAATAACATGGTCCATTTCAATAAATTTGAAGAAAACAGTATTAAAATACGCACACAAATCATCTTTCTGATTCACTCCGTCTATTGGTGAAAACCGCAGGAAAATTCGTTCAAAAATGTTTGAGATAACCAAATAGACGGTCCGTCGAGGTTTTCATTTGTAATAAGTATTGATTGGGAAAAGTGATATTCTGTATTCTATTCATTCCATATTTTCACAAATTCATCGCAGATGAATCGCATGTTGTACTCAAACTCAAATCGATATAATGAAAGGCAGAATGAAAGCAAATTGAGAAATAACTTCAATCTTCAAATAATCATGTAGTCGTCTCAAACCCTTGTCACATAATATCGACAACCATTTTTTGTCGTGACTGAATTTGAAAAGTGAAGAAGGTAATATTCCTGTTATGATAAAAAATTCTTTGTCATTTTCAGTGTTAACTTGAGTGTTCGATTTATTCAACAAAAACGGAGAGATTGTGAAATATTATCACAGCCCAATATTGATGAAGATAATAGCCTGGGAGGTACGGAAATTTTGCACTATGCAAGGAAGGGTTGCAAACGCAATTATTTGAAATCCTTGGAAATTCATAAGCACAAATATTGCGGATGCAACCTGTTAAATGATTAAATCTATTTAGTTCACTCACCGGTTTTCAAATTAGCGTATCCACATTGTCACAGGTAAACAAAATCCAAGTACTCAATTGAGTTAAATACCTCTGTTATTACCTATAGTAGTGTTATATAAGGTATAACGGAATCAATCATTTTTAGTTTATTGTATAAGTGAAAATGTCCTTATAGGGCGAAACTGCAGTAACTTTAGTTACAAATTAAAGTGGTAAAAACCATAGAAAGTTTCAATTCTCATTTTTCATGATGATTTCCTACCACCTAGTACATCCATCAATTTGTTGTTGAATTAGTTTACCTTACCTTCTGAGTATTTCAGCTGTTTACTTGTGTTCAATAATAATTCGAATTTGAACATATATTTCACGTTGATAATTGTTGAGGGTCTCTGAAAATACAAATATATTTGGATGTGTGTTCGCAATATGTATTTTGAAATGATGATAATGCAGTGAAATGATGCGTATGCATTTAACCACAACTTCGTTTGTTTTGGAATCTTGAGTCAACCTCGAACATCGGACTTTTTCTCACCATGCTTGACTGAGACGATACCGACAGCCAATACTTTTAGCGCTGTTCTAAATCATATTTAACGGTGTTGAGTATAGAGTTTTCAAAATTTATTACTTTTTCGTCGGGCATTAAATTTTAATTAATTTTCCTACATTGTTTGAGTGTGGGATAATGTCCATTATGCCATACATGAATGGTGAATGATTGCAGAAATGATTTTGAACTGTATTTGAGTCTTTTATTCATAAATTATTTTACACGCCGACCCAAATTGTTTGAAATTTTTTGCAAGAACGATGTTGTATTATTTGTTATTGATATCTAAAAACAATTCTTTTCGATTCATTATTGAACTGTTTTTTGATTAGTCTGAAACACATTGCAGTTCTAACACAGAACTCGGCGCTATTGGAAAAAACTCAATTTTTTCTGCACCAATACTTTTTGATGGATTACATATGAAGTACTGATATCGCGTCAAATTCATTTTCTTCCAAGATGGTATGAAAACAGGCCAATGTCTTCTTCAGTTTCACATTTTGCTGCTACCATTAAGTATTGATTTCGTTGCTTCTTCTTCATCGATATATCATGTGGATGGATTGAATAATGTTATCAATGTTAGGAATGACATGTTAAAAGGTAAGACCCCGTTAGTCCTCAGCTCCCACAAGTTTCGACTTCTAAGGTTTGTCGTCGGGTTGCGACAGCTGGTTGAAGGAAAACCAGATTTTTAAACAGATTTTTTTAAACACTTCACTTCTTTTACTAGACATTTCACGAAGCCGCAACACTTGTTTCGTTATACAGTAGCTTTTCCAAAGCTCAGTTGAATGAATACTGAGTATGAAAAACAAGTGTTGCGGTTTTGAAAATTGTTCAGTGAAAATCTCAAAATGAAGTGGTACTTGAATGAGTTATGGATCTTCATAAAATATGGGCCAATTTAATCTTATATTTGGATTAGAAATGAATAATAAATAATCATGGTATATATTCTACTTTTACACTTTGGTACTCAGCATCTGTACTTTATTTCACTTGTCAGAAACTTATCCAATATAGTTGAATTTGAAATGATTCACGAAAAGGATAACTTATTGTCATTTGGTAACACTTTTCGTCACGAAACAATTTTCAACTTCTATTACTTGGACCTATACTTACCTAAAATTTATCACTCTCCACTCTGACCTAATAACCTACGCGTCTCCTGTTATCTGAAGTTTTCTCAGAATGAGTAGACAAATTATGGACTCGAAGAAAACTGTATTTTCCCGATCCGAACGGTCAAATATGCAAAATTTATGTAAAACAGAAAATTCGGAGGAAACTGTAATAGTGAAGGGGAAATCAATTCACGACAAAGAGTGATGTGTAGGATTCATTCATGCCTTGGGTGAATTGTTTAAAATCAGACGTTGCTTCCCATGCGAAGCCGGGGAGGTGCTATACGTGCAAATCTATAGTAGAAGTAATATGCGTGCGAAGTCAAAATGAGGTATTTATAGCAATATGATGAAATTTTGTTGAATTTTGTTCTCATAGTCACTCTCCATGAAAACTTCAGATGACAAATTTTAAATTAGAAAATGGCAATGGAAGTTTTATAAATGATACAGCTGGGTAAGATGGTGGAGAAAGCCCTCTTCGACATCTCAACTAGAACAATGGCATAATGTTCACGATCAAAAAAGACTCTTCTACGTAAATGAATAGACCACCTGGTGGTCGGAGGGCCGAATAAGGTTTTTTCCTACACTCAATATTATTGAAGAAAAGTCATATCATACACATTTTACAACTAACTGTAATGTTTAGAAAACTGAATTGATACAAATGGATTGATAAAATAGTTTTTATGACGCCAATTTTGAATTTGAAAAAATAATTAAAACTCAAATATTTCCAAATCAAAGATGAGCACAAAAATTAGAATGGTTTTTCTTATCAACTAGTACTGTGAATGTTTGAAAAGTTTTCAATTCGAGGCATGTGCATAGAAACAAATTGAAACCCTGTTTTTGTGAATTCTCCAAACTTTTTTTTCTTGCAGCAATTCATATCTTGAGATGAACATTCATTAGGAATAATTCGAAAAAAAAAATACCTTTTATGGATTTATGTGGTATTTCCAAAGTTTTTTTTCATTCAAGACATGATGTTGTGAAAGTAATATCTTAATTTTATATATTGCCACAACTTCTTTCTCCTAGAATATTCCAAAATTTGCTCCTTCTCATTGATAAATTCCTGTGAATTCTTTCAGATTTTCTCGTTTAGGGAATCTTGTTAAAAAAATGAAAACCTCATTTTATATTATATTCTCCGATTTTTGACCTCTCGGAACCGAATGAAACATCAGTTTAACTCAGTTCACGATGAAAACTACATTTATTTTCAATTTCAACATCTATACCGGAAACGATCAGTTTTTTTCAAGAGTTTCATTACATTTATAATTCGCATCCAAGATATTGTTACCCTAAGCAAGAAATCGAATCTTCAGAAAAAAAACAAATAGTTGATTCCTATTGGTTGGTAAGCCTTGTTGGCTGATATCAGGTGTATTCAGAAAGGAGAAAAATGCTACTTGGTGTACAAGTGATCACAAGGATATTCGAATCAGTTGGTGCATTTTTGTTTTGTGTCGAAAATAACCTGAAATATAGTTTAAGTATTGCTAAAAATGGTATGATAAGAATCATCAACTTTTCATTCTACTAGCGTTATTTTGAGAAATTCCATGCTCGATATACAAAGAAAGTCACCATTGTTTTTTGAGTAATATGAATGGCTGCTGCTCAGTTATGTTCATCGACGATTGGCTAAACGAAGTCAGTGACCATGTTTTATTCTAATGATAATTCTAACATATAAAAGCTGAAAATTCATTCAACCAGATTCTCAAGTTTTCGATGTAGAAAACGTATTTTGGAATAAATGATTGTTTTTTAAATTTCAAGCAAACGGTTTTCAAGTCGTCTCATTGTTGATTAGTTTGATTTTTGATATCTTGACAGATCAAACAGTTTTTTCTCAATTTCGTATGTTTTATGGAGTTTACGAGTACATTCAGCAAAAACGGTATAGAAAATGTATCTGTTTAAAAATCTGTTTTTCCGTTAATCAGCTGTCGCCCCCATACAAACGACAACTCTCAGAAGTTGGGAAACTTGTGCGAGCTGAAGCTTACGAGGTCTTACATTTTAACTTGTGATTCCTAACACGTTAATATAATATCATTCATTTATTTTATCCATGTTATAAACATTCTTGTTTATTGCGATCAATGAAGTGTATTATTATTATTATATCAAAAATGCAACTGGTACGGAAATATTCAGAAAAAACTAGGATATAATACTTGATTTGTTGGAAATTGTCCAGTGCGATGCTGCATTTGGAGAATGCGTTTGTGATAAACATATTTCGATATTTCGTTTTCCATTAATCTTAAAAAATCAAACTCGAAATTGCACAATATCTCACTGAATCATCTTCATCCGAATGTCAAGAAATTATTTTGAATTCAATTGTTTCCTTCCTCCTCATAGAAGTTTTTCACAATTGTTTGTATGAAGATGGAGAAATGAAATCCGAAAAGCTCTTCTCTCAAAAACTAATCTCTTCTTAAAATATACCCCTTTCAATATAAACAAGATTCCTTTGGCTCGCATTGAATCAAATGAGCGTTTGAATGTCTTTACTTACTGTCATCGTGAGTAGATTTGTCTCTTCCGTAACAGAAAGTCGTAATGTTGGGAATGAAATGGGTATTTTATCTTACAGTTTCTTACGAAACTTCGAAGTTCGACATTGAGTATGATAGGCGAAATTTCATATCGCAACTCTTTCATATACTATATTGTGAATGAATGTACCAACTGAATAGAATTTTTTTTGTATAATTTAATGTTCATATGGAAATAGTTCTTTCGAAAGTATTTCATGTAATTGAATGTTCTTGTGGAAGTAGTTATTTCGGAAGGGTTTTCGTGATATTGTCAACTTATATGCACGATCTTCATATTTTTGTAAAGGGTTCCTTTCGAAGTGAATTGCTTAATTTTCTTCTCTGCAAGGTATTTGTTGTTTCTCCCTAATGATAAAATTATTCTGTGGTGACAAAATTTCGCACACAGGAGTACTTAAACTGGCAAATTATTTTTAGTACAACTGTCATTAAAAGATACATTTTT
>WOGO01009592.1:0-10148 GCA_015342085.1 Leptinotarsa defecta | reverse complement strand
GACGAATCTTCCAAGTGGAAGATGTTGCACAGGTGCCTGATGGTTTTACTTCAACTCTATGCGCGGCATTAGCTGGGTGGGTTGTTGTTTTTCCGAAGTAAAGGTAGAAATTCAATTTTTCAATATTAAATCGTGGTTTTTCCGTCACAGAAAAAAATTGTGTATTATACACGGGAAAAATATTAGATTTTAGCTCTCGGTTTTTTGTTTCCACAACACAACCTCGAGCTAAAATCTTTGACTAAATGCTTTGGAAATGTTTCCACAGAAACAAGAAATTTTCGACAGGAAAAAAGCTTACGCGACTTTTCGAAAATGCAAATTTCCGTAAAACATGCTGTAACTGAGAAACGATAATAGATATCGATATGCGGTTTTCACTATCAAGTTTGTCATAAAATTTGACCCCCAGACACAGCCATCAATTGTCGTCTATTCAGTTTGAAAACAGGAACTTCAAAAATTTCTTCTGAACACTCTCAATAGCTGTCTTATCACACTCGTAAAAAAGGAGGTCAGACAATGTATATTCAGTTCAGACCCAACATAAGCGTAACACAATATTTTCAGAGCTTTTATGGTAGTGAAGTTTCCACAATATCTGATTATAAAACCATGTTTTATGACTTCAATTCTTGGACTACCTTGACATTTATATCTTCCGTGAAACTCATTTCGCTATCAGAAATGATGTTTGATTTTACTTAAGTGCTCTAATCTACAATGTTGTTTGTTTCAAAAATTTTAGGTACCTATTTCAATAAAAATTAATTTAGGATTTGATGTTTTTGTAGGTGCAGGCACTTGTTTTGTCTCTACTACAAACCTTGCGTTTTATTCATTTCGTATACCGGGTGTTAAAAAAAACATTTTTAAATGGAATAACCATTTTATCCTACAATTGAAATTATTATAAATTGACTAATGAGAAGACTCAATTTCTCTCAAGCCACAATGCGTCAGTGCCAAGTTATTTTTTTTTCTAAAAAATATGGCGTGATTTAAATTAAATAACTGTAAAACGCTGTTTTTCCATGATCTGAATTTTGAATGACGAAGTGACGTCAAAAACACCAAATAACATGTAATGCTCTGCTCCTATTTATTTTTATACAGGATGTTTCAAATGCTACTTTGCTTTTCATCCACTTCGATTCAAGTAAACCCTGTTGAGAATGTGGACGCATCCTCAAAATCGAGCATTAATAGCAAATTAATACTGTAAAATTTACCTTATATTTTTTTAAATCAAAATGAAAGTCAATAAAAAAATAAAATATAGACTGTTAATGTAAAAGAAAGAACAGATGACTTCAACAAATATAAAAACTATTTTCTTTCTACACTGGACTTTCTGCGCCCAGAACCAACTTCGACCAATCGATTCCTTTTAACACAATTGTAAAATATTGAAATAACTTCTTCAAAATATGTGTGTATTTTTAAGTTTTCCCCATGGGTTTAATAGACTACACTGTGCTATAGTCAAACTCAACTTTATTTTTCATTTTTAATACAACCAAACACTTCAACTAGAACTTCAATTATTATTTGAATGTATATCGCCTTGTTGACAGCCTGTTGTGTAATTTGCTCGAAAACTATCTTTATTTATTAAGAATCATACAAAGGACGTTAGGTTAGGTCTAAAGTGAGTGGGTCTATTGTGGCACACACCTATTCACACTCGACAGAATAAACCCAGCTTCTTAACGAAGCCAACTAGTTTGTATGGTGAGTATTCTTTCAGGTCAGATGGTAAGAGTACGGCTCTGCCGAACTCTAAAAACCTGATTCGGTCCCCAGCGGGACAGGCACAAAGTATGTGTTCTGTGGTTCCATCATTTTCTCCACTCACACACTGTCTTCCGACACTGCATATGCTGATTCAAATGAGAGTGGCCTGTAAGGAGGTCTGTTAGACATCTTAGTTTGTCCCTTCTGTAGTTCAACAACTATTTGGTATCAAACTTCGAAGGGCGAATAAACGCCTTGGAGTGAGCCAATCCTGGAAGATTCTGCCAAAAGTCCATTAATTTTCATGCCATCCAGGTGTTCAATGTTTGTTTGGCAAAGCCTAAAGCGATGTCAATGACAGGTTCTGGTCCGATGAAACTGCTTGCAGCACTCTCTTTTACAAGGGAGTCAGCAGGCTTATTGCCTTCCAGGCCACTATGGCCAGAAATTCAGACAGGAGACAATCTGTTAAGTCTTCTTATCAAAGAAGGAGTTCATTGGAATATTGCATGTTTCGAGTGCTAGAAAAGCAAATTATTTTCTGGTATTCCGTGTCTATGCTATTAGGCTGTTTCAAACGTTTTATCCGTTTTAGTGAGTCTACTTTAAACTGCAATAGCTTCGTAAATATCTACTTATTCAAAATGATCAAAATGAGCGCTATTTGAACCAGTGCACTTTTGCCAACGTTATCCAAGTCGATTGATTCAGTCTGCATAAAAATTATGTGCTCGAGATTTAATGAGATCGACAAAGGCCGTTTTCGCCTGGTCCTGATTGGCGAGAAAGTTATGGAAGTGCTTGAAAAGATAGTTGTCAGTTGGCGAGAGGTCGGGAGAGTATGGTGATTGAAGCAGAACTTCGACGCTAAATTCGTTTAATTTTCGGATGATGATTTGTTAAATGTGCAGACGGGCAGTGTCGTGGAGCAGAATCGGACCTCTTTTGTTGACCAGTGCCGGCAGCTGCTGATACAATTTTTGGTAGATTTCGTCGATTTCGTGATGGTTTGACCCGGCTGGCCATCATACAATAACCACTGTCTTTTTTTGTGGGTTTTTGCCGTTGGGAAGTGCCTGGATGGCTCATCGGTGTCCAACCACTGTCCTGATCGTCTACTGTTATCGTAGAGGACCACTTCTCATTACATGTAACGATCCTAGCCAAAGAAAGGGTCTGTGGTTGCGCAAAAGCAGAGAACAGACCTAGGAACGTGCCAATTTCTGTGGATCATTCAAATAGTGGGGCACCCACTTTTCGAGCTTTTTGACTTTCCAATAGGCTTTAAACTATCAAAAACCGCATGGGAGATGACGCTCAGTTCTTCCGCCATCCTACGCATCGTTTGTAATGGGTTAGTCTCCAACAGCGTCCTCAAATCCTCATCTTGGAGAACTGTAGGTCGATTACTTCGGGGCTAGTCTTCGAGGCTCAAATAACCAGAACAAAATTTCGCAAACCAACGTCGAACAGTGCGTTCAGTAACATCATTGCCAAATATGACATTTAACGGACAAAACCTAATACAAAATATCCTGACAGAAAACGACCACAAGTGAAATGTTTCAAAATATTAACCAAACTGTTGGAGAGAACAAGTCACATCAATATGAAAAATAACGGTCATGTGAAGTACCTACTGACTAATGATAACCACTTGGTTAGTCTTGCAGATATAGAAAATCCTGAATCAAGTGTAAGGAAAAAAAGCAGAGATTTAGAAATATCAAAATGTCCAGCACCTACACCTGGAGATGATAAAAACATATTTTTTGAAGAGAGAGCAGTTTTGTCGGACGATGCCAAAAGTTGAAGAAATCAAGATTTCTGAAGGACGTTCAGAATACCTTTCTCATCCAGAAATGTACTATTTGGTGCTCCTATCACACATACAATTTACATACAGTTTACAAAACCGCAACACGTGTTTCACTAAACAATAACTTCCTCAGACGCGTGAACGTGCCTGAAGAAGCTATTGTATTGTAAAACACATGTCGAGGTTTTATAAAGTGTTCAGTAAAAATTTCCCAACTAAGTGTTAGTTGTATAAATTATAGATAGTATTGATCAATTCCAGTACATATAGATATTGTCTTACAAGCAGATTCATCAGGAATGGAAAATTTTACCACTGTTCCAAAGGGGACCCTTATGCTTATTAAAAAACATGAATATAAACTAGGCAAAAAAGACATTTATTTCTATTTATGGTAAAAAGATTATATCAAATCACTGAACAATTTCCCAAGGACTAGAACTATTGAAAAAAGAAATATTACATAAAATAACATTCAAAGAAAACCTATTCCTTATAAACTATCTTGGAATTCTTCAATGGTGTTTTATGTTCAAAGATTTTTCTTCTTTTTTTTCCTTCATTCCAAACTTCAGCAACGACTCTGGAATATTTGTGAAAGTAAATAAATTTCAATAGGATATTTTACAGCACTTACTCAACCACATCCTCTTCCACATCACCAAATTTCCTTTTTATGTGGTCCATAAATTTTTCGGAATTTCCTAGGGTGTTCAAAATTAATTTTCTACTAGATTTAACCAAGGTATTTGGTTCAAACTTTCCAGTGATCAAATCACCTACAATAAAACCATTTAAGACCACAAATTTACTACTCGGCAATTTTGAAAACTGAATTATGCATCAAGTTATTTGAATATTTAACCTTTCACATTCTGAAAGCTAATATAAACTACTGAAGAATTCAATCAGTCATTAACTAGTAAATCGTAACCCGTGAAAAATTATTTTTTAAGAAAACGAATGGAAAGACTTAGGGTGGCAGCATTGTTTCAAGTAGGCAGTTGCGCCCTCGGACGTAGCTTCTATTAACTATGAACAGAACGACTCTGGCCAAATGCGCTCGAATGAGAAGCTACGGCCATAGAGAGATAATTTGCAATTTTTAATCTCATGTTTTATATGTATTATAGAATATATTCACTGTCAACATTAAAGTCGGCACCATATGGGAATTTGTAGTTGTCTATCTTATGCCATTCAACTGGATCAATTGAAGAAGAAGAAACTGCAGCTACTCGTAGACATATGCATACGTTGTCTTACTACTACTCTTGGCCTTAGCACAGAATACCTTACAGAAGAGACACTTATCTGGAAGCAATGTAATATTGAGGGGTCATGTTTCTGTGACCCATATTCTGTGTTTGAGGTGTTAATGTCATTTTTAGCGGTAAATTCTAATTATTTGCCACTTATCAGATACATAATTTAACTTTTCATTGATTTTAATTATTGTTCAGTATTATCTTAATTTGAACCTAATGAAATTATATAATATATTATTATAATCTCTCTTCAAAAAAGAATAGTAGTATATTAAATAGGCTGAGAAATCGAAGTCAAACCCAAGCACAGGCCCTGCCATAGAAGATTCCTACGTTTATTCAAGGATATATATGCCTACTGACCCTTTTACTTTGATTTCATTGAATTCGTTGTATTGTATTTTATTGATATATTGACATGTATTATACTGATATTTTTATTTGAATGAACTATATTAGTATTTTTATTATTATTATAATGTGATGGCAATCAAAGAATTATAATGATGTCATTTCAGGAGGTTGTTAGACAAAAATTTCAACCAAACTAGTTGTATTTTACCATATTCATGTTTACTAACGACTCAACAAAATGTTTAGGACTATAATCACCTCGGGATTTTCAAAAGTTCATGTTTCCTGTTCCGTGCTGAGTATCCCTTCCATGAGGTACTCTGTGGTCTTAGTCCTTAAAGTTGAATTTCGAGAACTTTCAAGATCAAAGACTGAGACAGAGGCAAGAAACGTTTGAAATCTTATATGAATTAATACACGTTGAACCTTTTTTCTTCAGACTAAAATTAAGGGAGAGATAAGGGCTAAGATGTATAAATTGGGCCACTGCATGTTGCAAAAGACAGTATTATTATGCCAGCCAAAAAAATATGTCAATCAACAGATTTCAATTTATGGGATGTAGATATAAAAATTATAAATTTTCTCTTTCAAATCTGTCAAGTGGCTTGAATATATCAATAGACATTTTTCTAATAGAATATATTTCTAAATAAATAGGATTAAAAGTAATTTCAGGCTTAAATCGATCAAATAATAAAACTCACTCCTTGAAATAGCCCCCTTTTCCATCTGATACTCTTCCAATTCTCTATCTTTTTTCTCTATCAACTTGCACAACATCTTCTGTTGAATTTCTAAAAAATGTATGGTTTGAATCATTGGGATTGTCATCATTTCCATAAACTACAAAAAATAATGAAAACTCATTCTTTTTTACTACCAAATCAATAGCAGCTGCTGTTGATTTGGTAGGAAAAAAGAATCAATAACAATGAAAATTTTTGAAAATTTTTGAAAGAGTTTTGAAAAATTATATGGCAGATAATTTCTATGAACACGCATTGAATTTCCCTTTTTCAAACTGTTGATGAAAGTTAAATTGTCGAAAACACCAGAACTTCAATATGATTTATAAGCCCATTGATCTTTGTTGGTACTATATATTTTCAATATCTGAAATACATCAACTCATCTGGGACAGTTGTGAAATTTAAAAAAATAGTAAAGAATTGGTCAAAGTCAGGTGATGTTTATAATCATATATAGAGTTGTAGGTTTGTTGGCAAAATGAAAATATTGCAAACAATGCTTTTTTTTCTTGGAATCCAAAGTGAGAATCATATTTTTGGTAAAATTATTGCTATTTTAATGCTGTTTTTCTGTCAACCAGCTCTTGCACCCCTACAAACGACAACCCTCAGAAGTGGAAACTTGTGCGAGCCAAGGATTAACGAGGTCTTACCGTTTGACGTATGATTCCTATTGTATTGTGAAACACATGTAGCAGTTTTGCAAACTCTCAAATGAAAATCTCACATCAAAGTGCGTTTTCTTCAAAATTGAAGCAGAAATTCATAACAAATTCAAAATTCGAATAAAGCAAATTACATATGATGCAAACTTCGGTGATCATACTGTATATCGAAAATGGCAGTGGCTGCGTTCACAACCAATGTACTGAAACTAGAACTGCTAATCTTCACATATTAGTAGAGTAATATTCTGTGAGTTTCAAAAACGTTTGATACATCTCAGAAAAGTGCTGCTGTTGCTTCACCTAAATTTATATTGCTGTATGATTGCTGATGAAATTGAAATATTGAAACAGCTTTGCTTTTTTCTTCTTGAAATCTGAACTGAGAAAATGTATTACTTTATAGAGAACCAGATTGTTTTTTTACCATTGTAGGTATGTATTTTATAAGTGCAAGTTTTTAGTTTAATATTCTAAACCAGGACATTTTATTCTGATAAATTTATTTAATTTTAATTATGTGAACTTCATGACCAAATTATATTCTTTTCTAGATGCTTTTTGAACAATATTGTAGACAGTCTTAGTTCTATAAAAAATATTTGGGCCTACTCCAAAATAAATTGTTCATTGCAATAGAACAACTTTGGTACTTTATTACATCATTACTTACCAAAAGTTGAAACTGTTAAATAAATCATCTCTTTCAAGAACTCAATTTTAGTATGAAAGACACATTAAATAAAACCTTAATATGACTATCGCATACTGCGGACCTTCATTTCCATATCTCAAATGTTACACACAATCAAACACTTCTGTTTTATCAAATAAATTTTTTTTGCACTATGTTCTAAATGATATTTTTGCTTTACCAAATTTTACTCGACTTTGCCTAAAATATTATAATTCATTTCTTATCCATCAACTTTGGATGGCTGTATCTCCGAAAGTTTACTGAAGCACTATGTTTTGACTTCACAATCATGATCAGAAAATAAAAACATATGTCTAATGTGAAACGTTTTGAAAAAAGTGCATGCCGAATAATTCTAGAAATAATTACAACTTCAACTGTAATATAAACTTTCATAGTATTAAATTGTCAAACCTTTTCATCTTCAGTCTTGGTAAGAGTTACTTCGTATTTGATTTTGAAATCTGAAATATTCGTCTTGATACTCAAATTTATCATCGATTCAGTTTGAGTAACTTCAACTACTTGAACTTTATCAATGCTATGGAACATATTGCTAACTTGGGTAATTGCTTCATCAGGTTTAACATCAATCAAGGGGTTATATTCCTGAAATTGAATGCAACATTTGTTTTAGGTTTCATTCAAAGGTTGTGTACTTTACTAGAAATTTTTGAACTATAACGTCTATGGAAAATACACCAGTCCATATTTTTTTCAAATCAGTAAGATGAATTGTACAGGTGTCATTGGTGTGACTAAATTTCAACATATACACTTCTGTAGTTGTGGCAAATGGGTTCCACATCTTGATTCACGATTTCTACAGGTAGAAGTTCATATTCAGGTATTTTGTTTGAGTGAAAATAATGTTAGGTAGGAATAATATTAATAATAATAATAATGTAAATATGTGAAGTGGAAAGTCAACACAGAACAACAGATAATCAACAGAAGACTGAACCTTAAAAACTTCTCTCTCTTTAGGTTTATAGACCAATCCAGCGACCTGTCAAATCGAATGCAATATGGCGGCGTAGGGCAAACATTGTATTTTATGATATGCGACAATAGTAGTTATTGTTTCTTTTTGTGATTTCCTGTGCGTATTTAGTTCGTGTTTTTAAATTTTAATTAATAATTAGTGCTTTAATAAAGGGAAATGCCCATTACGTGCATTGCGGTCGGTTGTGGATCTCGTAACAACAGGGATAAAGTCAGGTTTTACTCTGTTCCTATAGTCTCAAAACACAAGTTTTTGACTAATAAAAATGAGTTATCCAGAAAGTGAAGAGCCCTATGGTTAGCTGCAATCAAGCGAGATGATCTCATAGATTCGAAGATCAAGTATCAGAAAGTCTGCAGCGAATGTTTTATAACAAGTGAGTCTCTGGATACTTCAGGTCTCCACTGAAATCTATTTTGCGTTTAGTGAAAACTACTTGATAATATACATATTATTTTCAGGCAAACCTGCTTTTTTAGAGGATGAAACCAATCCTGACTAGGTTCCTTCGCAGAACATGGGACATTCGGCACAATATGTTTGAAAGACTTATGAAGATGTTGAAGAAAGAAAAGTGAGGTTGGATAAAAGAAAATTATCTCAAGTAAGTGGTGTTGTTTCAGGTGAAATGTATTAACATGATTTTGAAATGTTTCTTGTTGACAGAATGAATCCCAGTCTTATATGGATATTGACTTTGATAATGATGAACCTAGAGATGGACAAGAAACAGGCATTTTAATAAGGGCTGATTTAACGATGGAAGACCTGGCTCAAAAATTTGAACAACTCACTGAAAAGACTAGTATCATATATTGTATGTTGAGTGTTCTAATATTAAAACTGTTATATATTCTTAATAAATTTATTAATTAAAAGGCGATATTCATGGTACACAGCACATTTATTAAATAAAAACATAGACAATAGGTAAACATATTTCATGAAGACTTAAAATAGAGCTTTTCATACAAAACAAGTTCAACAATTCAAAATATTTTCAACTGACTCTGCCGTTACTTGATGAAAATCCATAGTAATTGTAAACTCACAATCTATTTCATTTACTGGTACAATTGGGAACATCTGTGTCATGGATGGTATTGGCCACACAGCTTCTATATCTGTGCATGACATTGCCGCTTTCTTGGTATTTGCATAATCAGCATCAAATAATATGGAGCCAACGTGACTACAAACTTCACTGTTTCCGGCCATAAAAGTACAATGAGCTGTACATATGCTTCCATCTTTTGCTATGACGCGCCAAACATCTAAAGGTTTCACATTTGCTTTCTGTGAATGCTTGACCTGAAAATAAGTTATTAAGATTAGTATCTACTGTAAAAATCACTCTGGGACGTTCAAATGAAAAATTGAATCATTCTCTTGATTAACAAAGAAGAAAATAAAGTCACAGGTATAGCTGATCGTGGATACACACAGTTTCACGTGTATCGCTTCTTAGATGAATTAACTATACCATTAGGAAATCAGAAAGTTACCATACTGCTAGCTTAGAAAAACTCACCTGTCCAACTAAAATGTATAAATTGTTCTCAATCTTTGTTCCCACCTTCACAACGAAGCCAGATTCGAAATATTTATACAATTTCAAACCTTTATATGCCTTCATCTGCACATGCAAATAAAAACTATGGGTAAAAACCAACTACGAAGCAATATCCACCTATGTAACTGGAGAAACACCTCTAATTGAATAAGCCAGATTAGAAACATTCAATGAGAAAGGGTCTAAACCATTGACCATTTTCAACTTCATTATATACCTGTAACACAATGATAAAAATGTAAACAGATGATGGTGTATTTTTTTTTTGGAACATACC
>WOGO01009589.1:0-10149 GCA_015342085.1 Leptinotarsa defecta | reverse complement strand
AGCTATTCTTTTTTAATCATTCTTTTTTACTTGTTTCAGGGATATCAAATCATTTTATATAGTAGACAATGGAAGTCCGAACTAGTGAAATTCAAGAATGAAAGCCTTCTGTATCTGTCCGGCTACCTTAGTGCGACAGGCCGGTATGCTTTTAAGATTCGATAGTAGAGAGGGGCATCATTCCACCAAGGGCTCCAATAATCAGAACAATCATTTTGACAGAGTGTTCTGAATAGAGTCTGCGAAGTTTGAAGGAAAAATCTAAATATTTTATTCGTTGTGGTTGCAACCCATTTCTTGGGATGCAACCTCAAGTTCCCGAATCGAAACAACACGGAAATTTCGCACTATTCAAGGAAGGGTTGCAAACTCAATCATTTGGAATCCTTGGAAACTCATAAGCATAAAAATTGCGGGTGCAACATGTTAAATCGATCTAGTTTACTCACCGGTTTTCAAATAAGAGTATCCAGGTACTCAATTAATCTAATTACCTCTGTTATTCACCTGCAGTGGTGTTATATAAGGGATAATGCAATCAATTATTTCTAGTTCAATGTATAAGTTTGAAAATGTCCAAGTAGGACGAAACTGCAGTAACGTTAGTTACAAATAAAAGTGGTAAAAAACATAGAAAGTTCCAATTCTCATTTTTCTTGATGATTTCCTACCACGTAGTAACGGCTACATCCATCAATTCATATATTTTCTACTTTCAGATATACTCTTTGTGGAAGTTTCAAGTGAATTTCTCTATACAGGGCTTGGAAACAGCTTTTCAGTTATTCAACAACGACTTTTTGAGTTTATTGTCGAATGCAGTTTGTTTTTTCTCTCATATTTAAACCAGGTCAAGTTTTATTTCACGGTAGCCCACGGATTTATTGGATGTTTGTATTATTAGCGTGGTATATTTCTACCGTGCTTTTAAATAAGCTCGATTTTTGTCATAACAAGCCGTTACTGAACATTTGTTTATGGATAGGCTATCTGCGGATTTACGCATAAATTTGACATAAATCGCTGGCTATTTCTATGAAAATGAAAGTTTATGCTTCGATTTCGCGAAGGGGATACCCACATTCAGGAAAGTAGAATTGCCCGGAGCAAGTTCGTGAATCATAGCATCTGAAACTATCTAGTTCAGTGATCTTGTACCTGAAAGGATGGCTAGTACACATTAAATCAAGTAGTTGTGATTTTTTACCGACGTCAAAACAAGGAGGTTATCACTTCCAACCGACTATATATGATGTTATTCAAACTACAATATTTTCATATATTATTTATTATAAGTTACACTCCTCAAAACAATTGAAGGATCACTACTTAGTAATGATGTGTACAAAAATAAATTTTATGATGAATATAATAACGTGACCTTTGGTAGTGGCCAACTTTGATAAAAAACTTTAGAGACTTTAGATTTGTATATATAACTCTCATCTTTTTGTAAACATATCGAAACAGAAATGGAAAAAAGCATGACTCCAAATACAAACCGGTTGTTAATCGAACTTACAAGGTACAGTTTACTCATTTTCTGTTTGGTGCTTCCTGTTTACGTACGATGGCAGGAATTGGAAGATTTCTTTCTGACAATGATGTCACTAGGAATGTCACATAGATTGAAGGTGGTGGTGGGTCAAAAGTTAGGTGTTAATCAATCAGTGTTTTCAAGACTTTGGAACCGCCACCAACAACTAGAGACTGTTTATAGAAGGCCAGGTCAAGGGCGGTAGAGGTTCACTCCAGCCCAAGAGGCCAAGTATTTACGTCTAAGTGCCCTTACACGCAGATTCTCAACATCCAGGGAGCTACAAAAAGAGCTAAGTCGAGCAACAGGGACCCAAATTTACGACCAGACTGTGCGAAATCGACTTCAGGAAAGTGTATTGAGATCTAGACCACCAGTTCAGGCACCTCTGCTTAAAGCACGTCACAAAAGAAAAAGAATACAACTCACTTGGATGCACAGATATTGACAGCTAAGGCATTGGCGTAAAGTATTCTTTTCTGATGAGTCTTAATAATTCAGTCTTTGTGGTAATGATGGTCAGGTCAGACAATACAGAAGAAGAAATGAACATTTTAGTCCCATTTGAAGGTGGATTAATAATAATGTGGGGTGGAATAACACCCCACACCCCTCCCAAAGTTACGTTAATGATGTGTTGGATGTCCAAATACAGGAGAGCATAGAAGTATGAGGGCAAAATTAAATTTTTATGTACGATTGCACGTTTCCACGTTGCAGGGATCGTGCGTCAGTACCTAGACAATATCACTTATTTAGGATGGTCCGCTTGCAGCCCGGACCTGAATCCCATCGAACATATATGGGATCAACTGGAAAGAAACATCCGAAGCCGTCAAAACCAACCCGCCACTTTTGATTATCTGGAATACGTTCTTCGAGAAGTGTGGGGGCGTTTGCCTCAATAAAACATCAGGTGGCTCATAAGAACCATGCCCCGGCGTATTCAAGTTGTGATTTCGGTCCGAGGAGGAATCGCAAGATACTTAGCCTTTGATTGTAACGCAAAAACAACTTTTAGTTTATTTTCAATAATTAAACGGTTTTTATTTTGATTTTGGTAGTTGTTTAATTTTCTCACATATACCCAATACCCAACAAAAAATTATTCGATAATTCAGCATCGATTTGGTAGCCATTTGCATTATCTTTCAAAATAATATAACATATAATAAGTTTTTTCACCTTTCAAAAATTACAAGTTCATGAAGGAGTAATCTTTAAATTGTTTTGAGGAGTGTATTATAGTCTATTTCCTTGAGCAGCATAGCTGTTCAATAGGCCCACATAATTGAGTCGGTTGGAAAGTGAAAAATGTAGTATTCATTTTGAACATTCAATATTGTTTTATAATTTTATATAACAAATCTCAAGAGACTTTTTATATTTGTATGTGTTCGGTGAGTAACAAAGATATGGAAAAGTTGCATTAATAATAAATAGATTTTTCATTGAACACATAAAATTGTTTTTATTTCCGAAATTTGTTTGGAATTTTCAATACTTTCTAAAAAAATACTTCTAATGTATCGCATACCTACACCGCTCACCTGTGATAGATGATAAAAACATTGCGACTCATACAGTATTTACTTTAATAGTAAATTATACTTGGTGTATCGCATACCTACACCACTCACCTGTGATAGATGATAAAAACCTTGCGTCTCATACAGTATTACTCTAACAGTCAATTATACTTATTGTGATGAATTGAAATGGCTACTTCGGTTCTGTCCCCAGTGAAACAAATGAGCAAATGTGCTGTTTCTGCTAACGAAAAGATTATTGTTCTTTATGTAGGTATACCGTTGATACTCCCGTGGAAATGGGTTCGCAAATGGTAGGATATTCAAAATCATCGTTATGTGACGCTATATCACCAGAACCATCTTCAGGAAGGAAAACTGTACCTGTGCCCTCGACAAAATAACGGGATCTTTAAAAAAAGACGAAAGTATGTCTCCAATGATGGGCAGAAATAAATTGACAAAGACATTGAAGGAATTAAATTTCATCTGGAAAAAACAAAACATGAAATCTCTATTAATCGGAAATAACGAACGGAGATATAGTCGTACAATTGGGAAGATGTGGCAAAACAAAAACATTTAGGAGGCCGGTCTACCGGATTGAAGTCACAATCAAGACTAATTATCATCTACATTGGATGTGTTGATGATATTGTTGAGGACGGTTTATTGATCTTAGACCTCATTTCAACTAACTCTATGATTTTGATGGATAATGCAAGTCATCATTCCAGAAAAGTTGAAAGAATACCAAATAATGCTTGGAGAAAAGCGAATATCATCGAGTGGATTTAACAAAAAACATACCATTTGATGAAAGTATGGTACAAAAAACTATTGTACATAGTATAAATGAATAAAGCTCATTGCATGGAATATGTAGTCGACAAAATGGCACAGATACGAAATATTATTATTCTGCGTCTGCCCTCTTATTATTGCAAACTCAATCCCACTGAACTGGTTTCGGTTCGAGTAAAGGGTTTCGTTGTAACAAGAAACACGACATTTAAAATGAAAGATGTTTACATACTCTTCAAGGAGAAGTCCTTAAAAATGTCGATACCGTAAAATTGCGAAATTTCTGTTTGAAGCGAATTCTTTATTTTCTCTATACTCATCACTCATTCAGAATGTTGATCCAAAGATCATTTTCAGTTTACCCCTAGAATCTACAAGAATTTTCCAATAATGAAAACACTCGCATTTTTCTGATTAGCCTGAGAGGCTAATTCTTGGAAAAAAACTTATCAGTATTTTTTTTGAGTAGATTTATATTATACAGTAGCTACTATGATGGTTTCTGTTGGCTTGATATCTTTCAAAATACAACCCCATTGAATAGCTGCCGATTTTTTCTTTTCTTTGGATCACTCTGCAGAATAGTTTTCGTACAAATATTTTTGAATTTCAGCAAACTATTCATGAAATTTCCGAGTGTCGGTTTAGAAACAATTCATACCAGTACCTACCTGGTTTTCCATCAGTAAAGAAGTTCCATCGGTTGAGTTGCTTCATAAGCATCTGTAAACTTTCTGATAACGTTTATTTTGATGAATGATATACACGTTTTATTATCTGAACACTGTTTCGTGTCTGATTGTTCTCTCCAAGGAAATGTCAAATTGTTTAGATGATCTAAAAGCAGGCATTTCATTTCTTACGGCATTTCATTTCTATTCTTCAGAATAAAGAATAACCTCTCAGGCATTGTTTTTTGTGGATTGTAGCTAAAATTGAAATGAACTCAATCAATAACATAGAAACTCTCCGAATAATGTCAGTGATAAAATATTCAGGAGAAAAACAGAAATTCAAATCAAATATAGCTGCCAATGAATCTTATGTAAACATTTGATTTGTTTTCTGACTCATCATCAATAATTGAGATAGAAATCAACTATCATTTTCAATAAAATCAAATATTTAACTCAATTCTCTTATTTATCAACATTTAGCGTTACTATCAAATTGCACCTTTCATCGACATACAGATATAATATATTTTTTAAAGAATATTTATATATAATTGGGGTGTCGATAATTGGTATCAAAGTAATATAACTCAAAAACTGAAATTCAGTATTTTAATACTAAACGAAAAGTAGTTTCGCATCGCCCTTCATCAACATATATTATATGTCGATATTCAGAAAACGAAATGTTTCTCGCCACATATTTATTGTAATCATGTCTAATAGAATTCCAGAAAAATGAACTCTCCAAAAAACACCTTCTTCCATAAATTCCATTTATATTCGTTAAATTTTCTGCCTGTAATGATTTTGAAAGTTTCAGAACCAAATTATATCACACTGTAACTTCAGAGTTCAATAAGACAAAGATTGAAATACATTTTATCAACATCGAACCCATCGCGAAACATACTGAAACAATAGCTGTAAATCACTCAAACTGATTGACAGCCATTTTTTCCTCTCCAAAAATACTTTCTTTCGAGTTTTCAAGTAGGTTTGTGAAAAATCAGTTTCTTGATAACTCTAAAATAACTGAGGATACGTTATTTTCTTGTTCCCATTAAACCTATCTTGATTTGTATAAGAAAAATAAAGAAATCATAAATAACGTTCGAAATCGTTTTTTATAACTGGCCAGGAATTTGGTGTCTAAACATTTAGGATCTTTTATTAATTATTATCAAATATACGGAATCGAAAATAGATGCATATAAACAAGTGATTACATTGGCCGCGGTTGATGGTCCTTAAGAAGATAATTGATATAATTTTGGTTAGTTGTAACTTTTCATTTCTTATACAAGGTTGAACTGTCTGAGACAAAGTTTTTAGTGTTTTTTTTCAGTTTATTTTATTATCATAATTCTTCAACTTCTCTCAATTCATTTATAGGTGTTTTGTCTATACTGGACTTCAAATGTTCTTTGTAATATAATTTTCTGTCCAAATTCCTGAAGGAGAAAAACTAATTAAAATTGTGTGAACAGTGTAATATCCATTGTTATGCAACTGATACTCAAAAGTATTTCTCTTTTCCTCCTACAAAAACTGATTCTGCGTGTAATATAATTTATAGAGAACTGAATACATTCATTAATAATGCTACAGATAACTGCTCAGTTACAAATTCCTCAAAATCAAAAGCCAATAATATTTCATCGCAATAAGTAGCAATATGCCCTCATGACGAAGTATTTGTATTTTTTCGAACCCCTCGTGAAATTATTGTTATTCGTGTTTGAATTCATCATCTGACTCATCCACCAGATCACGTCACACACAATGTCTGATATATTGAAAGTGAGCTTAGCGAGACCTCAATCGAAATCCAAATACTGTATTGAATTTCACGAATCGAAATCAATTTCGACACAATAGACACGAAGTTAATTTCAAGGTGTCATGTTTGGAAATGGAAAGTGTAGGCGGAAAATGGATTTTGTTGAGTGTACTTTTAGGTACATCGAATAGCTATTTTCTTCAAGAGATTTTATGTGAAAAATTCATTTATTTCTCAATATTTACTTCTTGCTGTTCGGATCTGAGATTTGTGCACTCCAATCCAGTAGTTGAATTACATGAACTGTTCAATTATCTGTGATACGTGATCTGTGATCTTGCCTGCTTATGAATTGAAGATGTGGACTCTTTTATGTCATTTTGAAATGATTTGACGTAGGAGAAAAATTTCTGAAATTTTAATAAACCATCCAAAAAACACAAAACTCGTATGAATATGATTCAAAATTTTCTAAATACAGAAGAGTGCTGCATATTACTGCAGTTTTATCCCAACACCAAACCGATATTTTAACACCTTGACACGTGTTTTGATCACAAAGTCATCATCTTCAGTTCAATCTTCCTCTTGAAGATAATCACTTGGTGATCGAAACACGTGTCGAGGTGTCAAAATATCGGTTTGGTGTTGGATAAAACTCCAGTAATATTCATTACTACACCAAAGGTTCCAAACAGTGCATCACAAATACAAAAGATTGAATTGAAAGGGGTATATTTTTAGGAGGAATTGATTTCTTAAAAAAAAGTTTTGGCTTTTTACTTCTCCATCTTTATACAAAAAAAATGTGGCAATCCTCCCAAGGATGAAAGGAAGCAATCAATTTCAAAAAATTAACCCTATACATAGATGTGTAGATCATGCAAAGAAGTAACTTTCAGACACAAACTGAAAGAAAAGCCATCTCAAAACAGTTACTTTCATATAAATATTTAATTACACGAAAGAAAAATACTTTCGAAACAAACACTTTTATATGAACACTGAATTATACAAAAAAAAGACTTCTGTTCAGTTTGTATTCCAAACATTCATTATGGAATTGCATTAGATTTCATTCACAGGATTACTACACAATATATAGTAAAAAAAGAGGTGAAATTTCACTCACATGTAACACTGTCATTCTCACTAATAGACATCCGATGTTTTGGCATTAGACATTTGCATTATCAGCTCTTCAGTACCAAATCTGTTTAACATTATGAAAATAAACACTCAGTTCATTCATTCATTTATTCATTCAAATTACGACTTCATGTCACGGAATGAGTTTGATCTACTCATGCTATCGATGATAGTTCGTAATGACATTCATTCGCTCATTTGATCAAATACCAGCCATAGTAATCTTGTTCAAATTGAATGAGGTATAATTTTTACGAAGATTAATTTTTTGTGAAAGAAACGGTTTTGGCTTTCCACTTTTCCATCTCTATACCTAAGAGTAGGTATGACTCCAAATTTTATATCGGAAAGTGATACCTACCATAAAACCTCAAAATTGTATCGATTAATTTTAAATTTTTTTTAACTTTGTTATTTAGCATTAGACTAAACATCATGATAAAACCACGAGTCCATAGAACGGAGTGGTTTTTCCTATTGCTGGTTGTTCGATTGGTATTGTTCAGAAATAACAAAGTTTGAGTTTGAAATTGAGCATTCATTTGGAGGTATTTGTGAATTTCACTTCCTGAAATTATATCAGCTAAATGCATCGTAATAAGAACAAAATATGATCTGTAAAATAAGGAGATACAACATCTATGCCCATTCAGGTTCCATCAGGGATACCAGAGGGATCCCATATGGGCCCACTGCTGTTCAACTTGTTTGTATCGGGCATTGAGTTTGTTTTGAAATATTCAGAATTTCCTATGTTGGCTGATGATCTCAAACTTTATCGAGCAATTACTTGCCTGGAAGATGCTGAACTAGTTCAAAAAGATCTCGAAGCCTTTTCCATTTGTTAGAAGTATACATTGTCAAATCATTACGTTCGCTAAAATTAGAAGTCCAATATTCTTTGAATATACATTGAATAAAATAGCTCTTAAAAGAGAAACAATTATTCGCGATCTGGGAGTTGAATTTGATAGCGTAATTAATTTTAATCTTCAATTATCAGAAATTGTGGCAAAAAGTCTCCTGTGTTGAGAATTTCTACGGATTCTTCAAATAAAACAAAAAAGATTATATTTGAGTGAGAATGTTCGAAAGAAATTCTTAAAGAATTGTGCGTTTCACTTTGGTATTCTACGAAATGAATGTGAGTGCAGTCAACTCTTAACCAAGTTAAATATAAAATCATTGGAAGATAGGAGAATTTCTATGAATAATGGGTTTCCTCTTCAAATTGATAAATAGTGAGATAAACTGCCCAGAACTACTTCAACTAATAACTTTTCATATTAAACAAAAAGATAGGTACGAGAAATCCTGACATTTTTCATATACATTTTTTCCATACCAATTACGCTTTGAACAGTCCGATACCTCGTATTTTGGAGCTGGAAATTAATATCATAATAACTTAGATCTGTTTAATGTATCACTTCAGGTCTTTAAAAATCAATTGAAAAGGCTACAGCGTTTTCGAAGCTTTTCTTACCTTACCATTTTCTTTTCAAGTACCAGATTTATTACGTCTTTTTTCTTGTAAGTACCAGAATTGTTTAATCTCTTAGTAATATAGTTACTAGATATAAGGATTCATTAACATTTTGTATTCCACACTTTGCTAAATTGTAAATTGTAATGTAGACATCAGACATGAGCATTCAAAAATACTTTGTAGTTCCTCACACTTTGTTAGATTTTTTTGTAAATTGGCTTTGCTGTTGAATAAATAAATAAAAAATAAATAAATAAATAAAATATCAATTCTCAAATTGAATGATTTGTATTACCCGAACAAGAAAATTTGTTCAAAAATACAATGTTAGAATATACAAATAGATTACCTGAATGACTAAAATCGTATTTTTCAACCATAGCTGACCAACTTGACACTGCTATATGCATCATTCGTCGAGTATTTTTTTCGGTTTTATTGAAATCCAGAATAAGATTTCCATTCAAATAGAAAATATTTCATTATACAAATAACTTTCGATTATAATCTTGAGATCTATGGATATCATATATGAGTTGTTGGTATATAAGGTGTAGTTTGAATTAAAGAAGTGTTGTCTTTCGTGAGGTTATCTGAATCAGTGAATAGTCCAGTTTCCGTCGTAATCATAATATAAAATTAAACCTGTGAATTTCTGTAGATGTATTCATGCAAAGTTTTGATATTCGGTCACAATCATATTTGAATATTTGATTCCATGGTTCGATTCGATCAGAACAGTGACAGTGAAAAAAATTGTCAGAATGATGCATAAATAGGCCTTTAGAGTCACTACGATTCAACATTAATCATATCTAGATGTTAATTTCATGGCTGTCAGTTTTATCGCGCTGTTGAAAGAGATAATCTACATAAAACATCAATCTTCCCTCCGATTCAATTTGTGTTCAGAAGAGGACATAGTTACACTACCGCCTTACTGATTATGGTCGATTATATTCTCATAGATCACTAAGCCTAAGGATTAAGTGGGGAATGGGAGAAAATACCAGCGTTGTCTAAACAGAAATGGCTGGTATCTCAATCGTCACAAAAGAAATAACCAGGAAATGAATTTGTGGCAAAAATATAACAATCTGCACTGCCCTATTAGCTTCGAACAGACAACGTGTTACCTCAAGGCTAGTACTAGAGTGCCACCAAGATTTAGCCAAAGCCTGGCT
>WOGO01009588.1:0-10149 GCA_015342085.1 Leptinotarsa defecta | reverse complement strand
TTTCAATTCGTATACAGGCCCTGCCTATGCTTCACGTCATTTCATTTCTAAATATACTCTCCCACCCAATAAACAACGTTGCAGGTGCTCCGTATTCCCCGTCATATAAAATTCTGCAGTCATTATCTTTCGAATAGGCCAAGCGAAACTATCAATGTATTATCATATAATATATTAACTATACCTGTTGCTGCAGAGGCTGATGTTGAACACCACCTGAATACTTATTGTTTATAGTGTGTCACTGATAGCACATTGAAAGTATTTTCAAAATCAATATTCATTTTTTTCTTTGATTGACTTACTAGAATAATTAGGGGTGGAGACAATAACCAGGAGCTTTTAAATATTATTGAACAATGTGCACAAAATTGGAATGCCACAACTGAAGTTCTCTTACAACAAAAACTGAAGAATCTCACTGAATTCTCTGGCGATTTGACCGATCGGCCTATTTTCATCAATGAGTTTAGAAGATCTACAGACCAGCTTGGGTTATGTGATGAGGACAATTTAATTTTTTTGGACCGGGCATTGTAGGGTGAAACAAAAGAAACAGTCGAAGCTCTTCTTATGTCCCCAAGAAACGATTCCAAAATTTTTAACACGCTAGAAATGAGTTTCAGTGGGCATACTTGAAGACTGGCTGCAAATCAAATTAACTAAAAGAACAATTTGTTCATACCAGTCTCGACTTACCTTCACTTAGGTTAATGGACTGACGCCTATCAGAAAACAACTATTTCCCTGGCTAATACCACGAAGGGCGGCGGATTATATCCAGATGTCAGTGCAGAAATCTTCACAAAAGTATTTCCTGCATATGCTGTTGGATATAATCATACGCCCTTCGTGGTATTAGCCAGGGGAATAGTTGTTTTTTGATAGGTGTCAGTTCATTAACCGACACTGTAGGTAAGTCGAGACTGGCCTGAACAAATTGTTGTTTTAGTGAATAGAATTCGAAATATTGTTGTTCATAAAGAGGCATATGTCGAAATGGTGGATAAGTAATTCGAATGAAGTAATGGAGTCGATTCTAGATACCTTGCGTGTTAATTCTCAAATAGATTCAAAATTGGTCTCAAAAATGTTGAAAAGAGTTTTGGGCATATCTTAGTCTTCTACGACTGACGATTTTGTGTTTATATTGAACCTGAAGAAAATTCCTGATGAAATATGCAATGCAGAGGAAGTACCAACTAAAAGGAAAGTACTGCGCATGGTTATGTCAGTATTTGACACGCTTGGTTTCTTGCTCCTCTCATAATAAATGCTAGAATTCTGATTCAAAATATATAGAGAAGTCACATTGATTGGAATCAAGCTATAACAGAAGAACTTTTCTACATCTGAATGAAATGGTTGTACCGATTGAAACATTTTACTCTTGTCATTATCAATAGATACTACTTCCCTAATTCTACATTAATTAACATTTGCATTTATTTTCTGATGCAAATGATAAGGCATATGCAGCAGTCACCTTTTTGGGGGTGGTTGAAGATGACATAGTTCAACATTTAAAATTGCTCCAATGAATCAACAAACCATGGTGAAATTGGAGTAAGAGGGTGCAGGTCTGAATCCAGAAGTTTCCCGATTTTCGTAGCTCGTCGGCTTGGAGAAATTCACGAAGACACTGATTTGTCGCAAGAGCATTGAGCAGATCGAGCGACAAAGGAAAGGAAATATATGAACTTGTTGCTAGAAGGTGAGTGGTTTTCGGGGCTACATTTTCTGAAATTGCCTGAAACTGATTGGCCAGAAGTACCACGTTGCTCCAATGACTATAATCTGATACTACTCTCATACATCAATGATAGTGTAATTCCCCAATATATCCAGATTCTCTAAATTCAATATATTCATCCAATCTACTGCTTGGTTTCTTCATTTCAAAAAAGTTGTCAAGATTACAAAAGTGTCTAGACCACCCAACTTGATTTTATGTGGAGAAGAAATTTCCATTTTGAAAAGAAAGATGTTTCTTCCAAAGTCCGGTCGCTTTTATGGATTATTTTCCTTCTTGGACGAAGATTTTATATTATACCCGGGCGGTAGGATTCCATATACAAAAGAATTTGATATACCATTTGAATCACAAAACTCTTTTTCCAGAAATGGGAATGTTGCCTCTCGAGCGTTTAGGAGTGTTTTATTTTCCGTTTTCTTACGTTGGAATTGACTTTTTTGGTTCCATGACTGTTGCAATATCAATCAATCAATCTTCCAGTCAGGAGTTGATATATTCACCTGGCAAAGTCTGCTTGTGGGTGGAGAATGTTACTTATTATATTTGTATCACAAAATGATTCACTATCCAGGTGATGTTGATATGAAACTTGAGAATTTTTTGTTGCAATATAGAAAAATTCCAACCTCATCCACTAGAATCGCACCGTAAACACTTCCTTTAAATAGGGATTGAAGTAAAAAATGGATTCATTGAAACCACATGTGAAAGAGCTAAGAAAAAGAAAAATGAAGATAGAAAAGTTTTACCTGGTCGACTGGTACAAGTATTAGATTATAGAAAAACATCTAAATGAGAATTTTGCAGACTAATCAGACAATAAAGTTCTCGACACTGTATGATTGATGTTAATGGTCGACTATAGAGGAAGGACCAATTATGAAATACCTAGGTTGTTTACGGAAGAAGATGAATATGCCTATCGAAATTTCTAAATCACAATGATGGAAATTCCTGATGAAGAAGTGATTAGTAGAGAACCAGAAAAGGCAGTATCCTCTAGATTAATGCAAAATAAAAACCACTCCCTTGAATTACAAGGGAAAATACATAATATCAATCACAATATCGTTCATCATTGGCAGTGAACTGTTATTAGAATATTATAATGAATGCTTTATTTTGTACTATACATAGATTAATTAATGTAAAACCAAATGTAGATATCTATTTTCCTGAAAACTGAAAACTTTTTCTGGGTCACGATAGCATGGCTCTTGTGATTTTGATAGCAATACTTTTTCTTGCATACTATGTTACATATATTTTTTGAATTGTGACACATTTTAATGTTGCAATATGATATTTTTAGGTAGGAAGTGAAAATAAATGGCATTATAAACAGCGTTGTCATGATCCTTGTTTTTTGAGCAATGTCCCAAAGGAGATTATCGGTACTCCCGAATTGATACACTGCGCAGCCATGGATGGAACATCAAATTGCATCAAATGTGGATGTGATTTTAAAATACACATGCATGTCTATTATATGACAAAAACCATAGAGGTGCGTGAAGTTGATCCTAACGTCGAGAAAAATATAAACAGTAAAGAAGCTATCATGAATAACATGAGGAAAGTCATGGGAAGTATCATTGACAGAAAAGAAGAGCTCGATAATGAACATCATACTATTGTTAAAATTTGCGCCAGATTCGCACATTTTCTTCAGAATAATGCCATAACACCATTTAGTGATTCTTACAAGGAATATATCGAGTACTTGATAAACAGGTATGTTTAAAAATATATCAATAAGAAACCACTTATATATTACAGAACAGGTTTTTTCGTTTGGGTATATGGGGATGGTGAAAATAGTGTATTTTCATTTCGTCTTCATAAGTTTACCGAACAACACTTTTTCTATACAAGGGTAAACAGAACTCGGGATCACTTTTTTCTCGGTTTTTTCATATGGAACACCCTGTACATGAGGCGATCCCAGAATATTCCACACTATGAGCTTTCAGGAAATGTAGCGATTGACTAATTTATTTTCATAAAAAATGTATCTATTTCTTAAGGAAAATATTGGAAGTGTCATCAATTAAATCTATCTTAGTTTTCTCTTCAGACTTCAATCACTGTTTATCTTGCAATAGTTCAAAAATCTTCTTTGAATCAATCTATTTTTCCTTCTGATTTCGTTGGTTTCTTGCAGAAGGCTAATCCCTTAGCAAGATAATAGAAATCTAAGGAAATTATATCTGGGGACATTACTGCCACTGCAGAAATTTATTAGTTGCAATTCTGAACAGTCCATACAATCATCGATAATTTTTATTGTTTTTCCACGTTTTGTTTACTCCTTGTGCTTTACATTCTCTCTATTTTTATCTATTTTGAAAAATCTTGAATCGAATATTCATCATGATATTAGTATATCAAACTGCATATTATTCTACTGGCTGAGAGCAGATTTATGTAACATCTACTCGGAATGTAGATCAATTCAGTTATATCAAATCACCCTTGGAATATTTGAATGTTATATGAAGTGTCAACAAATTTGACATACAATTATTGAGCAGGTGAATTTATAATTGAAATCTAATTTTTTTTTCTCCTTGAAATGAACTTGTCTACCGAAGATATCATAATATGATCTTCATTTTGAGCGAATGTGACAGAAATTGTTATTAGTCTGTAGAATGTACGCTGTTCGATATCCTTACTCAAAATCTATATGATCAGAGAGTTTTTGGAGGGCTAAAAGAAGATTTGAAGAAACAGGCAGTGTCGAGCATAACATGAAGCAATGAAGAAAATGGATCGGTGATGATGTTTTCAACAGTTGAAAATTGCAAGAGTTGGATATAAGACATGCTTTCGTATTTTCTGATGAGTTCACATTTTAAAGTAATGGCATGGTAAATAGACATAATATGCACTACTACTCCACAGAGTACCCTTAAAACAGATGGTCTATTATAAGATTAAGTTCAATTGAAGTTTGAATAGAAATTGTTGGTAGAGCACAAATTGTAAGATTGTTCGTATATCTATTGTAAATTTGTGCATTTTAAAATTGTTTGTTTTCATTTTGTTTTTGGTTCTGACCAGCACTGAATGAAAAATAGTTATTGCTTCTATTCAATGACATTTTCATATTTTCCTCAAGAGTTGCATACATTTCCGGTGGAAATAAAGTAGTCAATCCCTACATTCTCTGAAAGCTCATAGACTTTTCTGGGATGGCATTTGAAAAACTAAAAAAGTGATCCCGAGTTTTGTTTATCCCTGTATAGAAAAGGCGTTGTTCAATAAGCTCATGAAGACGAAATTAAAATACATTATCGTCAAGGATATTTGTTTGAAAATTTTTCCCATTCCAATTAATCGATTAGGAGATATTTGGTGTTGAATGAACCCATGTTTTAACATGAATTTTACTATAACTTCCGAACCACCCGATATAAATCCAAACAACCCTATATTTTTGAGAAGCAATTTGCCCAAGAAATTCAATCCAATAACAATTTCTGGGTACAATCTCTACAACTTTTTCCTGAAATATTTTTTTGTATCTCTGATAGGGAAGAAAGCAGCTATCATCTACCCTCCAATTGTTGATGTTGATACATTAATACAAGCCGTTTTTAAAGCTATGTTTAAACTATGCATTTTTGTTAACCAGCTGTTGTATCCCTACAAACGACAACCCTCAGAAGTCGAAATTTGTGCGAGCTAAGGACTAACGAGGTCTTACCTTTTAACGTGTGATTCCTAACACGGGTGGGTTGGACGATAGCAAGTGAAAATCGATCGTTCAGCCTGCGGCTTGAACCATAAACTCACACATCGCATCGGTCGATTGACTGAGTGAACATGTAATATACCAAATAAAAAACAGAAACATTCAATGCCAAAATAATCCTAACCATCTACGTCGTTCACGATATCTCATTAAATGCTCAAGTTGCCGTTCTTTGTTTCTTAAACACATATTCGCTTTTGTAATAGTATTTTTTATGGCAATTTTCCAGTATTCGTGGAGCTATAACCCTGAAAGCCCTCCTTATAAAAGTCCTGAAGGGTCAGATCAGGTGAACGTGGTGGCCTTTTAATACAACTAATGTTTCCTGTACATCGTCCTGTATTGAGAAAATATCTGCAATAGTTCTGCGATGTGGCGGAGCTCTATCATGTTGGAAATACTCACATTATGTCAGAATATTGAAAGGCAATCTCCACCTAGAGTCTACGACGAGAATTTCAAATATAATTCCCCCATCAAAGGTGTCTCATAATAGTAGAGACCTATAATCTTGATGTCTAGCATACCAAGTCAAACATTATCTCTCATGGAAATTTGTAGCTCTATGTAGAATGGAATTTTCTTGTCACCAGTGATAATGAATATTTTTGTTGAACCAACCGTTATTTGTGAATCTACTCTCATCACACCATAAAATTATTACAGATTTCATTATCCTCACGATGTTGTCTGACTAGCCATCTAAAAAATATTTTTCTCCTATCATAGTCTGTTAAACTCAAATGGTACATTTTGCCGACTTTGTTAGGTCTGAATTCATTTCTTCGATAGTACTCTGATGCAGGATACAACACTATGATGTGCAATCTCTCTCAATAATATGTATTGGTTTTTTCTCAATTTTTGGGTATTCCATAAATCCTGAATCGAATAAATGTCACTTTATTATTACTGAGAATGTCTTCTGATACTACCCAAAACGCCAATTTCAGTATCAACAACTCTTTTAGTTACTATACAACTACTATGCAACTGGAATCATCATTCCATACACTCCTCTCAATGCGTTGAAAATATCTTTCGGATGGCTGACGCCTCTCAGGGTACAATTCCCCAAACAAATCTAGAAATCCAGTAGTATTTCCCACACCCCTCGCGAACAAAAAGGCATATAAACTTTCTTGTCATTTAAAAACTTCATGCTTGTTCTCTCACAAATTCACAGGAATCAATTGATTATTTATTTACGTATTTGACAGCAAATTTGACAATTATACATTTTCTGTTAATTCATGTCTCACGTTGAAAAAAAAAAATTGAAATAACTCAACTTTTTTCCACTTGACATTCATTAAACTGCAATGATATTTATTAAACACGGTATATTTTTATGTAGGGAGAAGTCTTTGGGCAAATTGTGTGATGCTCAAACTGTGGGACATTTGCAAAAACTTCTTAGAGAATATGAAGAAACCAAAGCATCCTTTGAGGAAGCACTTAAGATGAATAAGAAGATTGGAAGAACTGATCAGATTGTATCTGCCAAGGATATTAGTGATAGCATTCAAGAGCTATATAAACTGAAACATAATGGTAAAAAAATAAAAGAATTGTATGAATGTCAAAAAAAGGCGAGGAATAAAGAACATGAAAATACTGAATATCTTCATAATATTTCATTCAAGGCTGAATAAAAAAAAAGTAAAAAGTCAGACGATAAGACAGGGAAAGATAAACAAAGCACTGAAAATAGAAATAAACGAATTAGTGATACAGACAATAGAAATAGACACCAAAACAGTCAACCCAATAGAGGTGAGTTTGATACTTTTATTCAGATAAATAAAAAAAATCATTATCTAATATAATATAAATTGATTTAAAATCCTGAAAAAATATTTAAGAGATCAACCAATTTATATTATATTAGACAATGGAAGTCTGAACTGATGAAATACACCACGAAACATTGTCAACCACCTTCAAACAAACGTTTAAAAAAATCACTTTTTCACACTTACGCTGAAATAGTTATGAAAATAATCATAATAGTTTATTTGTCTTTCAGATCATAGTGATAATAGACATGTTGAAAAAACTAAATGTATACTTGGTATAATAGGAACACTATAACTACAGTTTGTAATGTTGTAAATCATGCCCGAAAGAAAATAACGCCGGCCGCCACTGGTAACCATAAACCAAAATCAAACGTAACGTAGCTAAGAGCACGCGAATGCACAATGTTCCCTGCCGCTCTAGAATCAGCGAGAATAATGCTACCGATTTCGAAGGAAATCCGGCGAAATTTCTACGGTATTCGATTACGATATTTAAACGCTAGCCACGAGCATATCAATACAGTCAAGTGGACGTACAGTGCGGTACGCGTGATCTAGTAAGGCAATAAACATTCAAATGATAGTTGAATTTTTGTGTTTGTTGTATTCAAAGTGAGATAAAGTCAAGTTTGATTATTCAGTGTTGTCATTTATTGGTCATCCCACGGGGAAAAACGTAACATTTGGTGTCGGAAGTGGAATAATTGACTGAAAATTTTATGTTATATGGTGAAAACAGTGAGTGTCGATTACGACGAACTCAAGAACATGTTCGAGGCTTTGCAAGCGAGCCTGGCAGAGAATGAAAAACTCAGAAGAGAGGAAGAACGATTACGCCGAAGATCGTGAATTACTACTAGATATTCTGGAAAAACAAGAGAGAAACAGAGATGAATATCGTAAATTATTGGTAAATATTCAAAAGAAACAAGAAAAAGACAATAAGATGTACTTTCATTTATTTGAAGATTTGAAATCATCCAAAGTGAGTAAAGGAGAGGTACAGGAATTGATTCAGGAAGAATTTGAAAAAGTATTTCAGAAAACAAAGGAGTGATTGGAACAAATAGTCGATGAGAAGTTTGATGGGGTTGAAAGGAAACTTGAAGAGGAGCTTGAAGGAGTCGGAAGGAAATTTGAAAAGAAGCTTGAAGGAGCCGAAAAAAAATTTGAAGAGGTTTTCTGGAAACTTCGGAAAGGAAAAAGTCACGGAAACGCAGATAGCCTCTCAAGAAGACCATGCCTGACACCCAGATGCAAATTATGCCAACGCCAGGCTAACAAGGATACCCAGCTACCAGAAGAAGAATTTTCCACCGGACGTGATGAGGTAGCGGGCAGAGACTCCTTTATGGACAGCTCTGATAGGGAGATAAGCTCCCCTACCTCCCGCTGCTTCGGGTTCCCTCTAACCCGGAGGGTAGCAACCTGAAAGGGTCCCTTGTCCAGGGATACGGACAGACAATTTGAGGAATCACCTGTCCACGGTTTGGTACGGTCGTCAACAGCCTCTGAGGGTGACACTACCTTCCTGACGAGGCAAGACATCATCGTAGCACAGAAGGAGGATCCCGTCTTGAAAACTGTACGAGAATGGCAAGAAATTTCCAAGCACGGTCAGCAGGAAAAGGGTTACTGGCTCCAATGGGACTCCATGAGCATTAGAGATGACCTACTCACTCGGAAATGTGAAAGCCCGGATGGTAGAACCCACAAATTCCAGATGATCCTTCCTAAGACGTGTATCCCGAGTATCCTCGAACAGCTTTACGATGGTCGCACTGGAGGGCATTTCGGAGTAAATATAACTCTAGCGAGAGTGCGTGAGAGGTACTATTGGGTCAGTGGTCGTCGAGCAGTGGAAGAGTGGTCTAAGCGCTGTGACCTGTGCTCTTCGAGAAAGGGTCCGAAGACAAGGCAGAGAGGAAAGTTGAAGCAATAACTCAGTGGGTGCCCTTTCGAGAGGATCACAGTCGACATTTTGGGACCTCTTCCTATAACCACATCCGGTAACAAGTACCTTATGGTTGTGATGGACTACTTTTCCAAATGTCCTGAAGTAGTAGTCTTACCCAACCAAGAGGCTAAAACGGTAGCAGAAGGCCTGTTGCTGAACGTAATTGCCAGGCACGGAGTAGGTAACCCAAGAACTACACTCGGATCAGGGCCGCAACTTCGAATCGGATTTATGGAAGGAAATGATGACTATTGGGAATAAAGAAGACAAGGACAACTAATCTTCACCCACAATCCGATGGAATAGTTGAGAGGCATAATCGCACCATCAATAACTACCTCTTGATGTTTGTCTCCGAACACCAAAGAGACTGGGATAAATTATCGCTAAATTCTGCTCATGACAATTTTAGCATTTATGAAAACGAGGAGTTGTATGTTGAATTTACTCAACAACAAAAATGCTTGGCCTTACACTTGACTACAAGCTCACCTGGATCCCTCACATTGAAACTCTTTGCAACAAACTCCCCGGAAATTGCTATGCGCTAAGATTTATGTCAAACCATTGCAGTAAACAAGTTTTGTTGAATCTGTACTGTGGATCAATACACTGTCATATACGATATGGAATACTTAACTGGGGCACTGGATTGTCTGCAGTGAGGGATTTTACCCTACAGAAATATGCCATCAGATCTATTGCTCGTATAGGATGGAGGTGTAGAAATATTTTCAAAAAACTCAAAATACTCACTGTTGCGGGTATTTATATTTATGAATTATGCATATACATGTACAAGAATGGTCATAATTTTATATCTAATCAGCATAAATACCCGACCCGCTCTAAAAACTTATTAATAACCCATATT
>WOGO01009587.1:0-10149 GCA_015342085.1 Leptinotarsa defecta | reverse complement strand
ACTCCCTGGCTAATTTCAGATTCACTACTAATGCATTTGCCAACTTTGACTCTTTGTCTTCTTTCTTTAAGATATGATGTAACTAAGTCATGTGGTACCCCTCTTATAGCTGATCTGGATAGTATTGAGAGTAACAATTCATGATCTACACAGTTAAAGGCACGAGAGAAGTCTATAAAAAGACCTAGAACATACTTCTTTTGCTTTTGAACTTAGTGAACCCATGCTGCGATGTCGACAGAGTTTTATTATTCTCAAAGAAGTTGGTTAATTGTTTTTTTATATTTAGTTCAAATGGTTTAGAGAGACTTGACAGGAGACTGATTGCTCTGTAATTATCTAAATCGTTCTCATCTCCTTTTTTATAGATGGGGCATACTGTTGCGAGTTTCAAATTGTTTGGTTAAATTCTCTTTGTAGATGATAAATTTATGAGGAAAGTTAAAGGGGTACAGAGTTCATTCCGACATTTTTCCAGCAGGTTGTTAGAAATATAGTCATATCCACATGCATTAGAGTTTTTTAGTTGGGCAATAAGCTCTATTACATCACTCTCACAAACGGTCATCATAAAGAAGCTGTTTACGTTTGACCGTACATTATTCTCAAGAAATTTTGAATCATTTGTTTTTTTTTCGACGAGTGTTTTCAAGAAATTTTCATTAAATTTTTCAGCTAGTATAGTATCTTCGATAATGACCTCGTTTTCCTTGACAACAATTTCCTTCTCTCTTTTGGATCTTTTTTGTATACTATTGATAATTTGCCAGGTAGTTTTTGGTTTATTATTTGAGTTTAGAATCTGAAAATTATTATATTCCTTCCTTGCACATATCAATTTGTCTCTGTAACTCTTATTGAAACATTTACTGATTTCTTTATAGGTGTCATCATACCTAGCAATTGAGGTGTATAATGTTACTTTATTTTTCAGTTCTTCCAATTCTGGTGTCATGATATAGTTATTTCCTTTACTTTTTTTTTAATATAAAATCTTTTCATTGGAAACGAGATTTCAAAATAGTATAAAAGAGTCTCTGAAAAATTTTTATATGACATATTTGGGCACTCTATTGCCATACATTTCAGACCAGTATTTCTGTTTCAAGTAATTTTGAAATATTGAAATATTTTCTGTACAATAGTCCCTGCGGTAGTAGTAAGGGTTTTTATACTTATCTTTTTCTGTCTCATCTTTCATGTACATAAACTGCGCAAAATGATCAGACAGATGCAAGTCCTTCACCACTACTTCAAAGCATCTGTTACATCTGATCAAAAAATTATCAATGCATGTCTCCGAGTGAGAAGTTACTCTAGTTACAGTTTTCACACAAACCTCAATATTATAGGATGCTAACAAGTCCGTTAGTATTGAATGATTTATGCTGGGGAGTATAAAATTCAGATTAAAATCTCCGCCTATGATTATATCCAGGTTTTCGCTACACATTTTTGTTAACATACCATCAAGTAATTCCAAAAATTCCTTTAAGTCTCCAGCTGGTGGTCTGTATATAACCACAGTGATAATTTTCCTCGAAGCTAGTCTGATACTACAGCACTCCAAGACTCCTTCGACATGTTACTCAGTTTTACATCAAACTGACTAACATGATCTATCAACTCGTCTTTTTTGTAAATAGCAACACCTCAAGGTGTCTTTTTCATTCGACAGAATGAAGTACAGATGCTGAAATCTTTCAATTTCAGAACATCTAGTTGTGTTTCTGTTTGCCAGCGCTCTGTTATTAACAATACATCACATTTTTCATAGCTATTAAACACATCATCCAGCCTTAACATTTTGCTACTAATACATTGTATGTTTTGATGGCAGAAGGAGAGAGAATTTGAAACTTTTTTCCCCCATCAGCACAGTCAGCCTTATGAACTATAGGGGAGTTATCTGTTGTTAGCAATTTAAAAAAGCATCATTAGTTGTAGTTGTACTATGCATATTTGAACAGTCCACCATAGTTAAAAGGATAACTGTTGAAAAAAAAAATTATGTGTTGAGCGACTTAAAGTAACATTCAAGTTTTCTATATATTATGAACTTGCTGCCTTTTTGTTTGAAGTCTGTGAAATAGGTCAGGGAACAGTTGAAATTCTGTTTCTTGAATGTATGGATTCGATTTAAAAATATTTTGTTTAGAATTTGGTCTTCAGATGAGTTGATTTCATTTATAATGATCAAATTTGTTGTTTTACTAAGATTCAGCAAGTTCTTCAAAGCCATGTTCAGAGTTTTGCTGTTACTTACACTGCGTGAGTTGAACATTACGATTATTGCATCATTTTTACCGAATTCGTATGTATCATAAAAAATATCTGTTAATTCACTCAATTCAATACAAAATGTGAACAAATTCACATCTATTGAGTATTTTTCCGCAATACCTTCGATTGTCTTCAAAAAGGTGGAATTTTTTTTCCATAACGGTCTCCACACATGAAGATTTTGTTTGGTTTTCTTCTAGTTGTGTCTTGCATTGTCCCGAGTGGTTCGTCACAGAGATTTATTTCATATGATACCATTTCTGTTGTAAACCCTGTTTTCTTATATGTTTTTGCTTCTGCTGAGCTTAGTTTGTTTCGTCGTGATTTTTCTTATCTTTTTTGTGTCCTCCAATGATTCTTGACTTCTTTGGTTTTGGACTTTTCTTTTTTTTTTTTTTTTTTTTAATTCACTTTCATTTGCCACATATTTTCCTTTCCCATAAGGTACTTTATAATGCCCCTTATTAGTTTCAGCACCCTTGTCAGATACTTTATTCTGTCCCTTGTTATTTTCAGCACCCTCGTTGACACTTTCGGTTTGTTTATTTTCTGAATTCCTAATATCTACACCACTGGAGAAGCTCGGTTCAGTCATTGTACACTGGTGACTAATGAGACGAGAATGTGTTTGGGTGTCTGCAGTTTTTTTTTTAGTACCACTTTATCAGCTAGCTCTTTTTTTAGTTCGGTTATCATGAATTCCATTTCTTTAATAACTTTTTCTGGGTTTCTATGATTGAGTTCGACTCTTTTTCAGAATCCAATGCTTGTTCGATTGCAATTTGATTTTCCTCTTTCAATTTTCGAATGAACCTGTCTTTCATTTCTCCGTCTTCCGAAAGTTCGCTTATGGTTTTTTCTAAGAGGCAGGTCTCATCTTCAGTTTCACTTGAGTAATTAATCACTTGACAGCAGATTATCTTATTCTCTACAAACTTCACTTTATTTTTAAAATTTTGTTGTAAGCAGCTTCTGTGAAACACACCAGAATATTTTGTGTATTCATAGTGCACTAAGGGTTTCAGTTTGCAACATTTATAATTCATTTTCAGTACACTGGTAAATAACACAACCGTTAGGCTCGGAAATATAAATCTCTACCTTACACCAAAAATGAGAAATTGAAAAACCAGTAAGTTTTTATTGACAATAGGCTAGTCAAAGATAATAATTAATTTGCAAATTGTTGATATATCATCAAAATAAAATAGGTATTTTGGAACAAACTCTTTGATTTTCTGGAGATTATTTTGGACAAGAAAATCTCTAGAAAATCAATGAGTTTGTTCCGAAATACCTATTTTATTTTGATAATTTGTGATTTGATATTATTGGATATTAAGTTCTTGTTACAATATTGCATAATTTTGAGTAATTTTTGGTGTTAACAAAAATAAAAATAACTTTGAAAATTATTCTACTCTTTAAAAAAATTGACCGTGGTTAACATCATAGTTGTGTAATTCGTAATATTACAGGCTTTTATCGTTTTAGCAAATTTTTTTTCGTAGTCCCCATTTAAAAAAATGGGTAAAAAAATAAAACTTCACTCAGATAGCCATGACTTCAAATCTAAATGTATTTTTTAATGCTGAGTAACTTTTCTAAATAACATTTATCAAGATTTTTCAAAATAAGAGTACTTTACTCCTGTCTCAAAATTCAATATTTGAAGGCTCCTCGTATATTACGTGTGTTTTACTGTATTTTGTTGGTGCATGTTTAGTTTTAGGGGATGCACAAACTTTTATCAAGAATAACATTTTGTCGAAAAACCCTTCATAAGTAAGTTTCCCATATGGTGCATACTTTGAGGATGACACTGTATAATATTCTAGATGTCTACTCTGTGTGAGGGTAGTTTAAACTAAACTATTGTAGTGTTTACCAAGAAAGATTTCATCTCATTTATTTCATTTTGAGCTTTTATGATCTCATAAAATATGAACTGTGTTTACTTTTTATATGTATATGTGAAGATTTACAAAACATAATTTTAGCCATGACTTAATTTTCTCTCGGTTGTTCATGGTAATTTACATTTTTCCTTATAAAAACTGTATAAATGAAAATGAAATGACAGTAACACTCTTTGACGAATGTTTGTTCATTAAAGAGTGAGAAAAGTGAAAAAGTCATGAATTCGGAGTAGAGTAACCATTTCAATGCCTTTAAGAAAAACAGAATATTTTCATTAATTATTTTTCTAATTTGTCCAATCTATCTATTTCTAACGTGTTTCGGTAAACACTGTAGCTTCTTTGGTTAGAGAATTGCGTTTAGAAATAAAAATGTTTTCTTAGAAAAAAAAATTGTAAAATTATTGAAATCATTTTTATTGCAAGTTCTGTTTAACTTTAATACTAATGACAAATTTTACCGATTTTTATGTCATGTCCTAGAAGAAAAATGTTAAGGGTAGAAAATTTTCAAATTATTGCTCTGTAAATTATTACGTTAATTGTCACAATTGTTTTACTTACAGAGGCAAGTGCGAACATCCGAACTCATGATGCTGGATAGAATGTTCTTATCTGAAGAGCAGCAGTCGCTTATTAGGTTGCGTCAGGATTATGAAAACGAAATAATGAACATTACAGCATCCACGCCCGAGGTCCCGCTACCTGCCGTTGAATCAAGTGGTGGTATCAACATTCCCAATACTCCTCGAAGTTCGGAACCCACGACGGAAGATTATGATGAATGGGCGTGTATTCAACGCGAATTAGGTTGTTTACCTCCTCAGAATGTGCCACACTGTCACTCGCAGACACTGAATCAGACTAAACGTTCCTCTAGTAGTGATTCTCGATTAGAAACATTGAAACGGTTTCGTGTAGATAAACACCATAAAAAACCCTTAGATGTACATATATCTAGTGGAAGTAGTGTACAAAGTGTTATAACTAGTGTTCAAAGTACAATTTATACCCAGTCTAAAGTGAGTCAATCGTGTGGATATGAAACAGCTCAGAATAGCAGTTATTCCTCACATGAGGAAAACGAGCCAGAAAATAACAGTATAGATGAACAGGTGCAGTCAGCTATAGATTCCATTCTGAACTTGCAGCACAACACTCCTATAGATTTGGATAGTATTTTGTCATGACGTCATGTTTAGGTGCCGTTGTAGGTTTCTTCGAGTCCTGGTGTTTTTTCCAGTTAGTACTGTAGTTTATTTTTTAGAAAAATTCCAATATTTTTCTGGATTACCCTTATTAGCTACATACATGATTGAATCAATAAAATTGATGGTTTTTAAAATTTGAAAAGTCAATACAAAACGGAACCGATTTTCTGGTAGAAATTGAAACTGAAGTGAGTGGATATTTATTGAAAAAAGAATAAAACACTGGAAAAACGAACTGGATATTCCAGGACTCGAAACTCAATTTTCAACAATGTGATGATTTCAAGTGAGCTGCAGATTTATTTATGTTTTAAGTTATTTATTTGTTTGCATACTTTTTTGCTCATCCTAAATTTTCCCTCCATGAGCTGAAGTATTTCACAAGCTGTTTTTTCATTTGAAATATTCAATATTGAAAAATCTCTTTTGCTGAAAAGAGTTTATGTTAATTTCCACGGCTGTACAAAGAAATTACATACTGAAAAATATTCTAATCAAGAGAATTAACGAAAATTCAAGCAGTGAGATTCGCTAGAGTAAAATACATTTTGAACATCGATTACACAATTGTATGTTCGATTACGTTATATTCACCTCAATTGTGATATGAAGCAATTTATTGGAAGTAATATATCTCGTGACGGATTGAAAATAAGTACAGCCTAAATTAGTGAAATTTGCATTGATCAGTGTGAATATCAGTAATTATCAATTCTTCAAATATAGGTTTTCTTTGACTTCTTTATGAAAGGCATTCAACACTTTCACAGAAACACAAAGGAGAAAATAAGTTTCTACAATGATAATTCTGTCAAATATTTAACGGAAGAAGGTGTATGTATTCTGATATTAACAGGAGATGAGTTGAATTTACTACCACAGTAAAAATTATAAAGATAAGTTGGTTGTGGTGAATTGCTAAAAAGTGGTATGAAATCAACATATAAAAATATCTTCAACATCAAATATTTTATTACCTGAATGAATTTTGAATTTTGGAACTATAGTCCATTTCATATAACAAAGTAAAAAACTTCAAACGAAAGGTAGAACTGGAAAGATAGGCGTAGAATGAATCCAAACCAGCACTGCTCCCAAGAATCAGAACTGCAATAATCTTCTCGACAAGTGTTTCACCATACAAGTAGACTGTTTCGTTTCCTCAAACCGACAACTTTGTTGTTGAGAAGAGGTTTTCATTTCTGGTGTTTGGGAACAGTGCCTGTTTTGAAGGTTATTTCATCTCTATCTCTGCTTGAACAAAATGTGGCAGATTCCAATTAAATTGTTGATTGAATTTTAGTCTTAGATAGGTGGCTGCCATGTAAGCATTGCTCTGCTAAAAATCTTTGATGGAGTTCAGATCTGAAGCGTAATGTGGTAGGGGCAAGTCACCATTATTAGTACATAGAAAGACATCTCTATAAGTACTCTTTTGTGAATATTTTTTGTGTTTATTACCTACTTTTTTTCATATTACATTTAATTTCACATCTTCAAGTAGTATTTTGATCAACTTACTACTTGAAGATTTCATGGGTTTTTTGTACTGTTTGCTTGGGTTTTCTATTTAATTTTCATTACATTCATATATTGTTTTGAATTGACTAGTAACAGCAGTAGTAATGGATTTGCAGTAGTAACGGATTTTCTCACTGTCTTTCCTTCCTCTTTCAAATGAAGTGCCAATGTCGGTGAATACTGGACACTCTTCATATGGTATTTTTTCATTTCTCCAAATTTTGCAAGAACATTCACATGCATATTTCCTGTGATTTCCTTAGACCCGACACATGAAACGAGTATACTTGTTTTCAAAAAATTGTCATCAGGGTTTTTGTACCCCCAAGCAAGTTTAGATACAAGAATAAAACTTCATTGCTTTATTGCTTATCCTGCTCACTTGCTACATTTATCAGCACATGTATCAATACTGGTTTTCTTTTTAATTTTGATTTTGAACTTTTACATTAACATCTTCGTCCATTTTGTTGTAGATCAATAAGTCCCAACCCAGTTATTCCGTACACTGTGCTTATTGACATATATAATCAACTCAACAATAATTATTTTCCTGAATTTTTAAACTAGCTAGTAAAAAAAGAATAACTTTTTTAATTTGATTTTTTATTTTTTACTAGACTTTTTCATTTCTATTTGAGAGAATTAATGCAGATATTTCTCTAAAAATGTTTATTCTTATTCAATTAGTTCTATATTTTTTTTTATTTAATTTTATTCTTATTGAGGTGAGAGAAATTGAAACTGAAAATGACTTATCTGCTCAGTCTTTCATTATTTGTAATGAAGATATAGATTGCTTGAGTCGAAGTCGAATTAATAGGTTGATATATTTTGTTCTCTACATAGATACAGTCCTAGTCATATTTTTTTGAAAATATTTTATTTTTAGCTTTTATATCAGGTGATTCAGAATAAGATTCTATTCTTTACATCAATATACTTTGTGAAATTAGGAACATTTATTCTAACCAATAGAAATTTTCAGCTTCTTTTAGTTATGCCATTCATTTAGTTAGGTTAGGAATCACACGTTTGAAGGTAAAACCTCGTTATTCCTTAGCTCACACAAGGGGGGCGACAGCTGGTGAACGGAAAAACATCTCAAACAACAGAACATACAAAATTGTGATAATTAGAAAATATAGTAAAAACTAAAAATGTCAAGGATACATGTTCCAAAATTTTGCTATTTCTGTGGTTTTACCATTATAGAGATGTCAAGTAACTTTCAGAACTTAGTTTAGTTAGAACTAAATAAAAATAAGCCCCTGTTGGTTTTTTTTACAAATTGTTGTGATTTCTTGACTTTTCTGAAGGAATTTCAGTTCGCATATCCATCAGTTTCTCAAAGTTTAATAATGATACCAAAAACACTACTGTCATGAACACAACTCAAAACACAATAAACATGACCTGTTTCACATTCGGTTGTATGGATTAGCTGTTTATGATGTCACGTTTGTTGAACACACACACTCTGAAAAATGGTATTCAATATTTCTGACTTACTACTGAAGCTTGGATTGAGTACTGTGAATATAATCAAACAAATATCTCTTCTACCAACAGAATTTACAAAAAAATGCATGCACAAAAGTTATTGATGAAGTTGAAGAGAATTTTTAACTGAAATTAAATTCATTTTGACTACTTATTTGGCCAGTGTATCTATCAATTAATGAATTTAATCTGGTTTAACAGGTGAAAACTGCAAAAAAATGAAAAAACGGTGTGTGGATGTTATTTTTCTTTAGTTTTTAGTTTGAAATGACTATTAGCTGTACAAATGATGCTTTTCGGTGTTATCAAATTCCCATTGGCATTTGGCATCGAAAATGTATTGAAAGAATTTATAAAAAAGTTTTACTTTTGGTTATGCAGAGTGTCATACTTTTTATTTTCATAGACTGTACTGAAAAATCAAAAACTATTTTGGAAGTTATTTTAAATTAGAGAAAAACCAAAATGTGCACCACCAACTCGGTAATCCTTTACCTTTTCTAAGTAGAACACATTGTACATCTAATTTACAATCAAACTATTCCTCATTGTTATAAATAATTTTCTATGTCTTGCACCAAACTTTTTTATTGACACTCGCTATTGTTTATTGTGTTCACTCATTAATTTCATTCATTAGCATTGTACATAATTATTGTAGTCCAATGTAAAAATTTTATTGTAAATAATTAATTTATATTATGTACTTAGGTTTTATTTTATTTTTTAAGGTTTTATTATTATTAAGACTGACATTCAGAAATTTTGGTTCCTAAAGGGGAAAGTATTTCAAATAAAAAACGGTTATTTAAATTAGTGTTTTTGTTTATTCATAGCATCCCTTCATCTTCTACTCAGTGTGTAAGATTATTTTATTAGGTGATACCAGAGCCCAAAAAGAGTCTCGACAGTAGCTGTTTTGTTAGATCTACTCATTGAATCAACTGCTATGTAAATGCAGATCAATCTGTATTATGGGACCATGGGTGTTCATGGCATATTGTCTGGTCTACTTTCAAACAAAGTCTGAGGATAATGAACCTACTATTAACAAAATGGCAATTCCCCAAAGAATGGAAGATAGCCAGACTCGTTTTTATCGAAAAAGGTAAGAGTAAATCGTACAGGCCCATATGTATCCTGAACATCATGAGAAAACTCTTCGAGGATCTGATCAAGGTGAGACTCTTGAGAGAAATAGAAAATAAAGAAGATATAAATGAAAATCAGTTCGGTTTCTGAAAAGGTAGGTCAACAACAGATGCACTGGCGAAGGTACAATACATCGCAGACCAAGCAAACGAAAGAACTGGCAGGGAAAGATGCGCCATGATAACGTTGGATGTACAAAACGCTTTCAACTCCGCGCCATGGGAAGGGATCTTGAACAAAATCAAAAGAAGAGATATACCTGCATACCTACAATATGATTGCCAGCTACCTTGAGAGGGAGTTAATAGTAGGATACAAGGGAAAAATGAATATCACCTGTGGTGTTCCACAAGGCTCCGTAATTGGTCCCATATTGTGGAACATATACTATGATTCTGTAGGTCCCTAGGGAAATTAACCTAATAGGCTGCGCAGATAACCTAGCCGTAGTAGTGGTGGGGAAAAAATGAGGAAAGTCTGGTAAGAACTTCCAATAGAACTGTGAAGGATATAGCCGAGTGGATGACAGCGAAACAACTCGAGCTTGCCCCCCCCCCCCC
>WOGO01009585.1:0-10150 GCA_015342085.1 Leptinotarsa defecta | reverse complement strand
GTAGAGTTGTCAAAGGTTACAGGGATTAGTGCAAGTTCCTATTCCTACGCTTTGGTCTATTCGATTATTGCTGGGGCAGCACATCCTAGTAACCGAGCATAAAGATAGTTCGGTATAAAAGGGATTGTGGTACATAAGCCATTTTATGAACATTTCAGGTTAGAGTAGACAGCTTTATCTTACAACAGAGATCCTCTCTGGAGTGCCGCAGGGGGCTGTGCTCTCTTCCACGCTGTACTCTCTCTACACCAGTGACCTTCCGAAGTCCGAGCGTCTGAAGATATCTCTCTACGCCGATGACACGGCTCTCCTCTCATCTTCCATACGTCGGGAGCTCGGGATCGTCTACATGCAACGTGCATTGGACGACCTCGGGCGCTGATATTTCGAATTGAAGATCCTAGTGAACCCAGACAAGACTCAGGCGATAATCATAGGAAGAATGATATCTTCTCCGGCAAAAAAATGAGGATCTCTGGAAGGGAAATCGACTGGTAAGCGCGGGTAAAGTACTTCGGTCTTATAATAGACTGCAGGCTCACCTGGAACCCGCACATCACAACCGTGAAGGCAAAGGTCGAGGGTCAGATCAAAAGTCTGTACCCTCTGATCAACAGACGATCCAAATTGAGCCTGAAGAATGAAATTACGACCTATAATATGATATTCAAGCCTGTCATGTATGCTTCAGGCGTCTGGGGACAAACGGCTCCGTCTAATATCTCCATTCTGGAAAAACTACAAAATAAGTTAATACGGATGATTGTGAATGCTCCGTGGTTTGTGCGGAACGAAACCATCTGCAGAGATTTGCAGCTGCCTTCCATTCGGCAGTCCATTCAGTCGAGGAATCAGCGAGTTTTTGAAGGTGCGGAAACTCACGATAATCCGTTAATTAGGGAAGCTATAGACAGAAGGCTCCGACACTCTGTCGAATGAAGCCCTCATGTCCCCCGTTAACGGATGAACAATTTGCTCATCCACTCACGCCAGCCAGGCAGGGGTTTACCGTGAAGGGCGGTACCGATGTCTGAGGACATTCATACCATTCCATAATCAGTTATGACCCATTTGTCCTTCTGACAAACTGCCAGTCGTAAGGGTAAGGGAGCCAGGCTCCAAACTGTTCGGTAAGCCATTCTATTGGGTCAACTATCGCCGTGATGTTGAAGAATGGTGTTAATGACGTCACATTTTCGTTGCAAAGAAAGATTCTACAAGTTGATGGTAGATTATATGTCCAGCATTCTTGCGAACGGCTGGCAGCAAATATTCTTTTTCCGTGACTGACAATGAAGTTTTTCTAAATGTCTTGAAATTATTCGTGTTTCGATTTAAGAAAGTGTTACAGAGGCGTTTCTCGAGAACGTAATCGCCAGACATAAAGTGGCCTCGGAATTGCATTTCGATAATCAGGGACGCAATTTCGAGTTTGGACTGGCAAGACTTTATGCAAAATTTAGGAATCGAAAATACCCATCACACAGCATTTCATTCACATTCAAATGGAATTGTCTGCCCATACTTGATTCATAAAAACAAAAATGCTAGTTCAAGCTGGTGCTTTTATTTATTGAGTCCCGTACTCCCGTACTGTAAAAGTCTTTGTATCAACCCCAACAAAAAATAGGTCTTCTCCCAAGCTATAAAGAAGATGGAAGATAAGAGATCTGTCATATTCAACAGGTAAACAAATTAACTTGAAGAACGAAAGAGGGCTGGATCAACTGAATGAAAAGGGTCCCTTCTTTCAACGGCAATATCACATGTTCACCTATCCTGTTTCGAGAATATACTGAGAAAAATGTTAGGTGAGATTGAAAGTATATGTACATGGTTCTATTCATATGTTACATAATACATCTATTGAAGGGCAGTTTGTCTCAAACAGATTCAAGTCTTTCATACTTGGTAATAAAAAATAATTACCTTCAATTGATCCTTTACATCAAATATATAACGAACAAACATGTTTCTGCTCTCACCCACTTTTTTACCATTTACAAAGACATTGGCGAACGTATCCAGACCTTCCAAAACTAAATTAACGTTCTCTTTGTTCAATGTATTTCCATCAACTGAAAAAAATGGGTACATTGAATTCAATTATTGACATGAACTATTTTGATAAATGAAATAAAGACACCACGTGGTCACTTTCGTCAAAGTTACATATTTATGATAAAGAATAATACTTTTTTTATTTCTAGCTTTATATGTAACCTCTCTGATGAACAAATTTTGTATACCATTCACAATTTATCGCTTTTCTGAAGCAAGTAAAATGCATGGAATGAATACGCGAACGATCGTTGTTTTTGTTTTTTTTTCTTTTTTATACACTAATAAATATCTAGTACATATAAAAAGTTCAAAATCCCTCATTAGGGAATATATAACGTTTAGGAAACAGATGCCACTATGAGATAAAGTGTTTTGAAAGCAACTCCTAGGACAGACACATAAGCGACTTGGAAGCAATGTTTGTTTTGATTTCACTTGTTATTTCTTCTTCAAATGCAAAAACTGTAAACATCTTAGAAAATTGGGAATTCTTCCATTTTTATTGTGGTTTATTGTGGCTCACCAATTCAAACTGTAACAAATAAATCCAACTTCTTAACGAAGCCATTTGGTGAGTGATATTTCATGTCAGTTGGCAAAAGTGGTACTCTGTCAAATGCTAAAACCCTGATCAGGTTCACGATGGGGCAAGCACAGAATACGTGCTATACTACCTACCAGTGGCCGAATCTAGTGAGAACCTCTCCGGTTCTATCAAGATTTGGAGACATGAGAATCGTCTACTCTGGATCCGATGTTATATGGAAGACAGTTCGGGTCATTTAATCGACGTCCATCTCTTCTGAAGACTCAGGTTCGAGTTTTTGGTTACTCCACGGTTCATAAGGGGGTCTCACGTCACAACCCCAGCATTGCAGAGTCCCGCATTATCGTGACAAGGCTTTTCACGACGAAAGAACGCCCGATTTTAGAAGGTTATTATAGTGACACTTGCTTGAAGTCATGAATCCTTTTGGATGGAGGCGTCAGTTGGAAGGATTTTCACCTATATAGGTAACACCTCACCTTTCAGGGATATAACGTCCCCCGCTCATGGCGCTCCCCCTGGATACTTCTGAATACCTCAGGGTAGCAAACTGCAAAAAACGACTCTCCTCGATAGGAAACTCAACAGATTGTCTCCGGGCTATATTCCTGGCCATACTGGCCTGAAAGGCAATGAGGCTGCTGACTCTCTTGCAAAGGAGGGTGCTGCAAGCAGCTTCATCGGAACAGAACCTGTCATTGGCATAGCTTTAGGCTTTGCCAAACAAAGATTGAACACCTGGATGGCAGGGGTATTCTAGCATCCCCCACTCAGGGCAGCGTAGAATACGCCGTGATATGATGATAACTCAAAGTTGTGTCACGAAACATTACCTAATTCTATTTATCAAAAGTTTTGTCCGTTTGTATGAGTCTACTTTGATCTGTAATATGTCAGTTAGTTATTATTCTTATAACACTTTTGTCAACATAAGTCAATTAATTTCATTAGCATAAAAATTGGGTGCTCGCGATTCGATGGAATCGACGAAGGCCGTTTTGTCTGGCCCTGAATGACGAAGGTTCTATCGCTGAGAAAGTTGTCGAAGCGCTTGAAAAGATAGCATTCGGTTGGCGAGAGGTCTGGGGAGTATGGTGGGTGAGGTAGAACTTCGACGCTTATTTCGTTTAATTTTCGGACGGTGATTTGTGAAACTTGTGGATGTGCGTCATCGTAGAGCAGAATCGGACCTCTTCAGTTGACAAATGCCTACTGCAGTAGATAGTACATTTTGTCGATTTCCTCACAATAAATTCTGCTGTGATGGTTTGCTCGGTTCCAAAAATGTATAGAGGATCACACCAGCCGCTGACATCATACGATAATCATGGTATCTTTTGGTGAGTTTTCACCTCTGGAAAGTGCCTGGGTGGCTCATCTACTGTCTTGAATGTCTCATCTTGTCGTAGACGATCCACTTTTCTTCACACGTGACGATTCGATTCAATAAAGGATTGTTTTAGTTGCGCATGTGGGGCACCAATTTTTCGAGCTTTTGGCGTTTAAAACCATCAAAAACCGCATGGAAGCTGACGATCAGATCTTTTGTCATCAAAATCACCGTTTGTGATGAATCAGTCTTCACTAGGGTCCTCAAATCCTCGCCCTGTAGGTCCGCCACTTCGAGACTAAAATCTTAAGAATGAAATTTTGCAAAACAACGTCGAAACAACGTCATTAGCAGTGTCATTGCCAACCCGGTAATTTTTCAGGATGTTTCGGCAGCGCTTTGGTAAAATTTGAATTCGTAGAGAAAAAATGGCCGAAAATCACTTTACAACATTATATAGTAATAAGAGGCAGGAAATAAAAAATTGGAAAAAATCAACAGCATCATCTTTTTTATCATCTATTATTTTCAGCATCAAAATTTTCTATCAGTATATATCACGGCACAGTAGAATAAATATTTATTGAGATATAGAGCTTCAAAAATACCATTAATTTTTGACGATTGAAAAACATTGTTTCAGCGTGGTTGCAATCATTGACAAGTAATCTACCAATCAAAACTCACCACTGAAATTTCTATAGTATGTCCAATTTAGTCTTGGAACCCATTTTGTTTCACTGTCTCCATAACCAAAAAAAATATCGCCAATAATATTGTTGTTCATCAAGTCGCTATAAATACCACCTGGGACAGTAGCTTTGAGATCTTCATATTCTGCAAACAAAAATATATATCATATAACGTCGAATAAAAATGAAGTTATGTCGTTTGTAAACAAAAGAAAACATTCGTCATTGGAATCGGTTTCATTTTTTTTTCACGATATTCTCCTCCGTAAAGTTCGGTACACTACAACTATTCTATTTTTTTTTTGAAGATTCAACAAGATCGCCACTCGCTAAATCAAAGAATTATTGAAAAGTGTACTTTGATGTGTGTTGGAGTTGATCTTTGAAGCAATGGCTGACTATGATTTACCATGTGCTTCTGGCCGCTAGATTCAAGTAGCACAGGTCGCTGAAACACTTCCCCTGATGTAAATCACCAACCTTCATTTCGTGTTCCAGACTCCAATAAGGCGTGTTGCATTTGTAATCTTAATTTTATTCTGAGAGAAAGTGGACCTCAATCAATAGTTATGCCGAATTGAAAAGACCACAAATTTGGGAGAAAATTTTCCTACCTAACAAAAATACAAGACCAAGAATTTTTTTTATTCTTCAACATAGTCTACTTTCAGCTCTACATATTTCTCCCAACGATGCTCCCGTCTCTGTAACCCGTCCAAATAGTACTATGTCTTTGTCCTTCGAGCGCAATTTTAAGATGAGAAAACAAAAAGAAGTCGCTTGGGGCTATATCTGGTGAGTAAAGCGGATGGTCAAGCAGTTTATACCGTAATTCGAGAATTTCTACTAAGGCAACCACTGAGGTAAGAGACGGTGCGATATCTTGGTGAAACAGGATTTTCTTTTTCTTCAAATGTAGCCGTTCTGCCTTCAGTTTCTCAAGTAATAATGCGTAGTATGCTTCTGTTATGGTTTTTCCTTTTTAAAGATAATTGATTGGAATAACTCCATGACTATCCCAAAAAACAGTAGCTGTCACTTTCCCAGCCGAAAAAACAGTTTTTGTTTTTTTTTGAGGCTGTTGCAGTCCACTATTTGGACTGTATAATGATGCATTCAAGTTTCATCAACATTCAATAATCGGCGTCAAAACTTGAAATTTATTGATCCTAAACAAAGCGTTGAAAATGTTTATTCCAACACGTTTTAGTTATAACGTGAGCAAACGCGGCACCCAATGCGCTGACAGCTTTCTCATGCCTAAATGTTGATTCAATATGTGACAAACACGTTCTATTGACATAATCATAACCTTTGCTATCTCTATCACTTCAATTCGGCGATCGTCTAGCACCCTTTGGTGAACTTTGGCGATGTTTTCGTCGGTAGTTGCAGTTTTTGAACGTCCCGAACGTTCATCGTGTCCCAAGCTCTTATGGCCATGTTCAAATTCAGCCGCCCAAAATTTCACGGTGCTAAATTATAGTGCAGAGTTCTCATACAGAAAATCCATCTCACCTTTGATTTGCGTAAGCGTACTTATTTATTCAATTGATACACAAAAATACAGAAAATAAGAATAAAACACTAAGGAAGAGACAGTAATTGAAATACATGAAGTAAAGATTTTGTATAAAATAGCATATCTACGTGTTATGCTACAAAGTAATACTAATTGATAATAAATACAGATAGTTAGGAAACAATTTAGTGTATCTATTGGTGTTCTAATATTTTGATAAATTCAAAGTAATTTTCGAAGATAATTTTTTTGATTCTTTAGAGAAGGTTTTATAATTTTCAATACGTTTTATCCTTAGGGGTAGAATATTACAAATTTTAGGTTGTGTGTAAGTTAAAAAGCGATGTCAAATATTTTTATTGAATTTTTGAGTGGGTAGCAATTCGTTTGTTGTACCTAGTTCTAGTAATATAAATTGTGGGAACATAATTATTAAATGTTTAATTTTTGAAAGCATACATACATAAACTATAAAAGTCCCTATAATGTTCGAATATTATTAAGATCTTTAAAATATATAAGATTTGTGGCATATGATATTTTTTTATTCAAGATTATTTTCAGAATATAGTTCTATATTACGTTCAGTTTTGCCTTTCAAAAACAAATATTTAATGACAGCTCGATACTCGATTTTGTCAATTTTCATAAAAGCACTCACATCAACTCACTCGAACGAGTTTTACATAACAACTGCGTGTTCAAAATGGCTGAAACTTTAGTGAGTAACTGTCGACAGATGAACAACGAAATTCACTAGCTTTTATTTACGAGTGCTGCTATCTTAATGTTGAGGTCGGAAACTTTTTAGACCACCCTCATATATGTGCTATTCCCTCATTGGGGTGTTCATAATAATCCAAACCTGATATTCAGATCTATGAATAGAATGTTTGGCGAAAATGGTGACGGGATAAATACATTCTATATCGGATCGTAGATGCGTGTTAACTCTGAAAGCAAATTTTCTGTCGTGCAATGAAATTCAAAATTACTATCGAACAGTATATAGAGAGAAAATAGAAATTCAAACACACAGGGATCATTTCAATAGAAAATAAAAGGTCATGAACATTTATAAAATCTGGTTACCTGTCCTCAAAGGTACACACACAAGGTCAGGTAATCCACTTATAATAATAGACTAGATTAGATTATCCGGGATCTGCTCCTTCGCCTGGTCCACTGCGACCTTTTCAGATCTATTGTGATGCTCCTTAGTTATCAGAGCTCATTGTCTAGCTTGATCTCTTTGATGAGACTCCGTAGCCTTGACACAGGCCCCTTCAAATATCTGGCACCCTCTGGTTTCTCTTCCACGCATCTTGCGTGTCTCAGCCTTGCTATCACTGAGACACTTATAATAATATAAAACCAGAGTCAGATATCAGCATCGTAACTACTGCGTTCGGAACAACGGGAACAACAACTTTAGCACAAACTCGGGTACTGCGACCGTTACCATATCGCCTTAGATAATGCCTACCACAGTAGTAGACGAAAATTCAGGCATAAAAACCTACAGAGCACAGTCGATAAACCCGGAAAATAACTTTCACACAAATATCGTAGATTTTGGTAAATGATTTCGAGAAACGTTCAAAACATTCATACACGGTGTTTCATTGGTAAATGTGCAAATGTACCTTGACTTTTAGTAGACCATTTTCATGACCCTAATAGAAAAAACTATCCCGATATAAAAAAAAACATAAATGTGGATCCATTAACTACCAAATAATCTTCGACTTGAAATCCTGAATACATTCCAAGTTCTTTTTTAAATTGTTAGCCAAAAGAAACTTTTTTAAGACCATGTATACCTGACCGATAGGTCAGCCGACTCATCGAACAAACACATCACCCCACCTCAAAAGAATGCAGTCAGGAATCGCCGGTAAAATTCTACTACCGAACCGACTACAGAATTTTCGAAAGGACCTTTACACATATAAGCCCGTCTTCCCGACCCAAGAGGGCAGTTCAGAAAGTGAATCGAGCGGCTAAACAAGAAATTCAAATAGTGGAAATACATTAAGCGTTGGTTGCTAAGTGTTGTAATAAATAAATTAGTTTGTGATTAGTGAAATATTGTTGGAAATAAATTTGTTTAAGACAGTTAATTCTTCAATTTGTTACAATAATATGAGAAATTGTACTATCCAATCCAGATCGTGCAACTCTAATTGAAATTTCCAGATTTTAAGGAAACATCTTCATGATATGTGATATCTACGGCCGAAACTAAAATATTGAAATAACATTGTCTTTTTTGATTAGGAATTATTTCGAATGGTATCGTTAATAAACAAAATTGGCGTTACCTACTGGGCGGTTCAAAATCCTCGTTGAATGAAGAAGCGAATACATTTCTTCGAAAGCTTAATTAATGTGTTGGTAAAGTGGTTTTTCGAATTATTAGGTCATACTTCTCACGGAACCCGGAACGATGTACAGTAAGTGAATTTCATTATAATAAATACTTCCAGTATTTTCTACTTTAGCGGAATTGTTTCCTAATGCCCCCGATCATAGCATATGGTTCCAGAAACATGGTGCATCTCCATATTATGTACTTCCAGTTCAGGAATACCAGCTGCTGTACGCAGCTGAAAATCGAGCTATACATAAGGTCATTTAAATTCTCAAAGTTGCGGTTATCGCCATTCAAAAATAAAGGGTGAATAAAAAATGATACTACTGCCTTGGTCGAATTTAACCTGAAGTAACAAAACCTTCTGTCTGCTACTGCGGCAGACATCATCAGTAGTAGGTATATGCGTTGACTGAAAGGACGAAGGTGATATATCTCGAAGTCTCAAGAATGACTGACTCATAAAGTTCATATCTTTCTTTTGAGAAACTCTATATAGTATTATAACAACGATTCTTTATTTTTGTATGCGACGTGCTTAGACTTCAATGTAGTTGAACACGAATGAATTTGGGCAAATTAATTCATTGAATTTATTATTATAGATTAGTGTTTCAGATCATAGTCCGGAAAAATAAATATATTTAACCAAATTTGGTGATATTCCTTTCAAATGAAATGGCGTAAATCCTGTATAAGAGTACTTATGCTCTTGAGATAAAAAAATTTTATATTACTTGATAAAATGAATAACACGCTTCATTCTAATCTCATTTCTCATCGATCTAATTTTTATATTTTTTAAACACTTATCTTGTCTAGATAAGTAATTAAATTTCCAGTTGCTATGGATTATTGAAATTATACAATGAGATAACTTTTTACTGCGTTCCTCGCTTGGTAGGCAGTTGAGGATCCTCACAAAGCCAGTGGTGACTCAAGAGGAATAGGATTAATAGGTAGATTGAAACCCTGGCGTCAAGTCACAAAATCGTAAGACAAATATGTCACTACATGAGGATCAGACAGACTGAGACATCAGTGTAGCCACATTTCTATCTTCTTTCCAGTTTATGAAAATAGCTGATCAAAGCCAATAAGAAATCGGACACTACAAAAATCTAGACGCAGTTCAACTCGAACTTCCAACACTCATATTGCGGGAATCTAGTTAAGCCAAAATAGCTTATTGAGCGATGTCCAATGCACATTTTCAGTAAACCAAAGGTAGGTGGTGGAATAATTTTCACTTCCGCCGAATGCGCACCTATGAAACTATTTGTCTTTTTGCTCAGGAAACATTTACCTTGTAAACTAGAGAAAGCTAGAACAACATATAGGTAGTGCGGAAAATAACCTAAAAAGTTTATCGATTCCTTTGCGCTTTGCGAAAGAATTTGAAAAGCTGTATCTATACTTTTGCAAATATAGCAAGAGCCTTTTCGATTTCTATAGGGTTTGTTTGAAGTTCGGACTTCCATTGTCTAATATGATATAAAATGATTTGAAATCCTTGAAAGAATCAATAAAATCAAAGAAGGTCTAGTTCATTCATGTGACGTTGAAAATTTTGTTACAGCACCAGAGAAAATTTGATTAATATGTTATTTGCATATATAGT
>WOGO01009584.1:0-10151 GCA_015342085.1 Leptinotarsa defecta | reverse complement strand
CTCTTATTTTCCAATTTGAATGCACAATAAATTTGCGTGTTATTGGCAAACATGTGGTAATTGCAATATGTCAGATGATTATGAAAATTGGAGGTATACAATGTGTATAAAAGTGGTCCCAATATACTACCTTGTGGAACCCCTTGGTAAACCACTATGCTATTTGATATTTCATTTTCTATTTTAACGCACTGACTTCGGTTTTATAAATATGATTTGAGAAAAGAATGCCAATTCAATCCCATAGAATGGCACAACTGATAGAGTTGAAAGGAGCAACAAGGAACGAAAACGAAATAAATAGAATTGACATCAGAAAAAACAAGAATTTCGGGCTGGAAAAATGGAAAACTGGAATTACCACTTTACTAAGAAGTCATGCAGTATGTACAGTTTCTCATAATTAAAGTATGAAGTGGCTTTTTGTAGAAATGGATTCCATTCAGTGAGTATAACAGTGAAATTTCCTCGAATCGGATATAGAAACAGCTCGAAATACCGAGCGTTTAATTGCGACTAAATCAAACCTACATTTCCATTTTGTCCACATCTGTACGGGTACTTGTAGCTGGAAAACGCCATGAAGGCCGTCGATTCGCCATTAAAGAACAAGATTTAAAATGCACGTCACATTCGGATCCATTTCCGAAACACTCGTACTCCCGTTGATGGTATCGCGTAGGGCCTTTGCGAACAACTGCTGTCACATGTCAAATATAATAACATTCTTGTTCGGTCGAGCCTTCATTCGATTAATTAATTCGTATGAAACAATCTAGTAGTCGGCAATGTGTGCGTTCGTCGGTTATATCATTCGTATGAGATGCTTGATATGGGTCGAAATACTGGAGCCAATTAAGAGTAATCAAGCGAGGCTTTGACGAGGAGTATGGACATTGTGGAGTCGGTGGATCGAGCAACAGACTAGTGTCATTGACATAATGTTTTGCGGTGTGTGTAAGAATGAAAAAACTGTGGTTTAGACTGGAGATGAGGCATTTTATGGAAATGCAACGTAGGACAAACTTTCAAGGTTACTCTTCGAAATGTTTTCGACAAATGTAATGGAGTAAAATCTAAAATTTCATAAGGCAAGAGAGAATATCCGCTAGGGCTATACACATCCGTCTTTCAGGTGGAAGTGTATGCTATCTTGCAGTGTGCAAAGCTTATTGAATTGAGACGTGAGATGAGATGTGAGAATGAACGCAATGAGCCCAAGAGGATGTAGACAGTAGCCTCGTGTTTGTCCTGATCAATGCACTCACTTTAGATTCACGACTCAAGATGCCCGACTACTGTGAGAACATATTTGTTGTTCTCAAGTCGTTCTGGTTTCATGTATTCTCTCAAAATCATCGATAAAACGTATTGATATGGTTCCATTGTAAATGACGCAAACATTAACTTAAATCCAGTCTTCTATCAAAAAATGAGTTCCGAACATAATCATCGAAGAGCAATCGAGTTAGCTAAATTCATAATGAGGATGACTGATTTATTCAATTGCATTACATATGATCTCTTGGTTCAGGTGGCATACCTTTATATTTTATTAACGGAATCTCTTCTTGTTACCAAATATATCCTAAAATTTGTGAATGTGAAAAAACATTTAAAACTGTAGCATATACTATTCAATCTGAAATTAGTAATCTGTTAGATTAGTTTGTCAATAAAAACAGCGTTGGACATTTTTAATGTAGGAAAAGTCAACAATAATGGATATTACAATAATATCGTTCTCAACTCTAAAATAAAAGTCACAGGTCAACTATATACCGACTCTTTCAGAATATTTTTCTTAGAGCTAGCCATGAAATACTATTCGCAAATCTTAAATTCCAGTCATTTGTCAAATTAGCTGGAAAATGTTCCCATAAATCCAATGTATGGTCTACCGCAAGGTAGACACATACACAATCCGGTCCCTTTTTTTTAATTTAAAATGTCGTTCATCACATGGAATGATAAGGCAGATTTTTTAAAAAAATTGCTGAGCTCTCCAAGAAGTAAATTGTATCCATGTCAAATAGACTAATGGTTGGAATCGACCCCTTTCGATTTGGATAAATATTGATCAAGGTTTTCATTCATTATATAAAGAAGTTCTGTCGAAGGAAAAATTAAATTAAATTTTTTTCGAGGTTATGCATTTTTGAAAATTCCACTAGTTTTCCTGTTTTTAAAACGTATGCTTCAAAGATCTCAAAAACTATTATTAATTACTCCAATGATCTGAGCTAGGCTTTTGAGGGGATACTTGGAAGTACCAAAAAACTTTTTTTCAAATCGTTTTCTGGCAAAAATTTTGAAATTCACAAAATTGTAAAAATCGATGCCCGCCATTGAATGTTTTGCTCAATTTTTTTTCGAGTACCACTAATTGATTTCAAAAGATCCTGAAATTTTTCAGAAGGGGTTTTTTTTCGTTCAAAAGATATAAATTTTTGTTTAGCTCAGATCATTAGAGTAATTATGATAGAGATCTATGAATCATACGTTTGAAAAACAGGAAAAATAGTGGAATTTTCAAAGTTGCATAACCTTTGAAAAAAAATTAATTTTTATCCTTCAGCAGAACTTCTTTATATGATGAATAAAAACTTCTTACCAATTTTTATTCAAATCAAAATGGGTCGTTTCCAACCATTGGTCTATTTGACATAGAACTACCTGTAAAGTTTCAGCCCAGAATATCCTTATTTACACCCCTTGAATGGGCAGATTTTTGAAACAGATTCCGGAGCTCTTTAAGAACGCTTTGTTGAATTATATAGTTTCAGTCCCTTTGAACAAAACAAAGTTTTTGTTTTATTCGAAACTAAAACCTACACTTTGTTGTACTAGCAGGAATTTAATATGTTCAGAGAGAGGGACAATAAACAAAGCTGATCAATACGTTGGAGATAGCTTTGTGCCATCGACCGGAAATTAAGGTTCCATTAACAGGAAGTACATTGGAGAATATTACACCGTCATTGACGTCGTTTTGATGTTACAACTCCGAATCCAAACACACGTCGCTTTATGTACATGTGCAAAGAGCAAAGGGGGCTCTAAAAAGGTGATTCATAGTTTATATCGGAACTAAAGTGGGATTTTACTATCAGATTAGGTATTAGAGTATGCGAATCGTGTATTCGTTTCTTTGAGGATTGGGAATTGGGATTTCATATAGAAATTGTTCCCCGATAAAAGTACCCTAATAATCCTCGAACCCATTGAAATTGAAAACCATTTCAACAGTAGTAACGATTCATAAAGATTTTCCAGCACCTGGAAACTTTTACTATCTCATATATTCCCTGAAACGTATATCGCGATCTCCTTCCGTCTTCAGTACACTCCACGGCATAACCAGTTGCAATTTCTCCTACTTTTAGTTTCCTTTGGACGAATAAACAGAATAGGAATTTGGCAACGAGCAATAATAACATTAAAAAAAAAAGGAAAAGTGTCACAAACTTTCAACAATGCCTAGTTGAAAAAAACACTTCAGAAATAAGGAGCGTATCAAAAACTCTCTGATGCTGAACAGTATAATATGTATCGCCAATCATCCATGGTTATTTGTAGACTCTTTTTTTCAATGTGTGCTTCTTCAATCCAATTTCTGTAAGCGGGTCGTGTTTGTCCAATATATTTTCATTTCGACTTTCGGATTTCAACATGCATAGGATTTCGTAAACTTCCATAAAACCAAAAAGTTTAATTGGTTGAACCTCCATATTTGGTATATAGCAACATCCTATGAGCATCTGCATTAATCTAAAAAATCTTGTGGTATATTCTTTCAGAGAAAAAAGTATAGAAAGAAAAACATGTGGGGATAGCAGTGCTGAAATTTGGTCGATTTTTCGAGGAAAAATGTGCTTTTATTAACTTTTAAAATTATGTTGATTTACGAAACTAATCTGTTATATGTATTCCAAATTCAGGGAAGAAGGTAATCACAAGGGACTGATATCATTCTAGAGAATGTCTCTTCCGACACAGTGTGGTCGGAAGTTCATTATTATCCCCAACAGGGTGCTTCGAAATCATTATCGGAGATCACAGACACCGAGATCAATCAGGCTGTTAGTCCAAATGACAAGCCGTTAAGAGTAAATAGAGTTTATGGTAAATTTTCCGCAGAATGAATTGTGGTAGAAAGGGACTTGGTCGGGTGTATTTGGCAGGATCACCCTTTGCTAATGAATTGTGAGAACAGATACAGGGTGTGCTGCCCTAGTTTATATGTTTCTACAAGAACTATTGTTTGCTATGGCGAAATAAATGCTGAGCTAACCTTTCATTTATAATATTGATTTCATTTGATTGTTAACATGATGCTCTGTATTTACTTGTGAAGGTTTCATTGTTCGTTTTTGCGAAACTAAATTCGATTTGGAAGGATAAGTGGGAGCCAATGGAATAGATCAGGAATGTGCTGATGAAGGTACTTTTTCTTGGTCCTATATAGGTTGAAACACAATTTTGACGTTGGCTTACTTCTTGGATATTTTCACTCATTGAAAACCATTTTATCTGTTCATAACTTCAAGGAACTGAGCTACTCTTTCTGTGTATTCAAGTCCTCACAAAATTGTGTCGAAAATATCATTACAGGAATTTTTCTAGTTGTCTCATTATACCTTGAGCAATCATTTTACTAAAAATCATTCAGAAACGGTAACTGTTCAATTCCAATGATGGAGACTAACATTATTTGACAATGATTGAGCTGAGAAAATTCAGGTTAATTGTTGGTAATACAATATTCAATTACCAGTTTTTGCATAACGTATGAACTTGACGAAGGAATTTAATTTTATCTTCGATCAAAAAACTATCTAAAATTGCTGCGTTAAAATACCGACGCGGTCGTTTTTTTGCTTGCATACTTTCAAGGGTTTAATGTGATCGTAAAGTGCCAAGTCAGACGACAAGAGAACGAGTGTAGAATAATTTATGAAAATATCGATTAAAGCAGCGTAATCTGACCAGTGGGACTCGCGCCAAAAAATATTCACGTTAAATCTCCATTTTACAGCCGTTTTGGCCGATCGCCCGATTTTGACAAATTCAACCTCGTTATGTCAGGCAATAAATAAGTTATTTACTGTAATTTTTCAAGGTATGAGTGTAAATTATTAGTTAAAGTAAATTAGTGTTCGACCATTTGCAGAAGCCCTTTTCTCTAACGTTATATAATAAGTGATTTATATTTTTTTTTATTTTTACCAATATATAATCTATGCCATTAGAATTTTGCAACTGTAACCTAACCTAAGTACTTTTTTTCTTGCTACTATTATTATCTCTAATATTTTGAAATATCAATAGAGCTAAATACCAGAATAAATTATGAAGGGAATATTTTTTAATGTGTTTTGGAAAAAAAGCTTTTGATTACACAAACGTGAAAAACTTTCACAGAAAAAAAAATTAACTTCAATAAACTCTTCATCTCTCAAAAGTATATGCTTGGATCAATTCAACTAATGACTGTTTTTACGGTCATCATGAGAAGAGCAGAATTTTCACCTTAGATGACATAAAAGTCGTAGTTTTAGATAACATAGAAAACTATCTAAAATTTCTAGAATTACACCTAGAGATGTTATTTTTCCATATGAATTTATGTCTTGATATTCTTCCATATAATGTGTATTTTAGGGTTCCTGAAATCCAGTTTCAAGTCCATAACAAATGTTATGTTCATTCAAAGTAATGGGGTTTTTCCTCCAGTTTGTATTTGATAGATACTCCTGGGCAAGATCTACCCAGGTCTTTGAAGATGTTTGATTTGATTAAATGGAAAAAAGACAACTAAGAGAAATGTCTAAGTACTGGCCTGTATGGGAGTAGTTGCCGTTTATACTTAAGATACGAAAATATCGATTCGATATATCTCCAAAAATGCTTTACTTTAGGAAGAACATTCCGTAACATTTTTAAAAGTTGTGCAATTCATTAAGATTTGGTAAAGTGGAAACTGGAGAAGTTTTTATCCTGATAATAATTATTCCAAATGCTGATACTCTGATGGCGCCTTCTGCTACTACGACTATATTAATATGCAAATGTAATTTAATTTAATTGAAAATTGGTGAAAGGAAAACAGATTATCTCCGAATTAAAAGGTGTCAAATAGAGTGCAGTCTCATATTATTTGATATGAAATATCAGCAGGATAATATGACTTTCCTGAAAGACTTCATTATGAAATTCACAAAAGTATGTTAGTCTAGTATAATGAAATTGGAGATTAAAGTGAAAGTTTCTTCGAAACCAAAGCTTCAAACTGTAAGACAACATGCTTTATTACTAATCAGAAATTGTGAATAATCCTCTTCCGTGAAATCTCTATAATTGAGTGTTGAGAATTAAGAGGTTCAAATGTGCCCCGATTTCAAAAATTCATCTAAGAGTACTTATTTGTTCTTACCTTGCAAGTGTGTCTAGGAAGGTTCTGCAGGTGACAAGTAGATTCATAAAAAATTATTGGAGGGTTAGATAAAAGTCATCTATTTGGTTTAAGGGGTCATTCTAAAACAGTTTAGCCACCTGTAGCCTGTCCCGAGGATCCTTTATCTCTTGAAGATGTATGCTTGGTACTGATACAGTTGAAAATGATATATTGGAGGCTGAGCCTATGGCGCTTACTGCGCAACCTCTGCTGCAGGCAACCAGGTTTGTGTTTAATAAACCCTACAGAATACAAATAAAACAAATGCAATACGCATATATACAGACGGCTCAAAAACTAAAGAAGGCTCAGGATTCGCTACGAAAGAAATAACCAGGAAAGGAATTTCTGGCAAAAACATAACAATCTGCACTGATAGCAGAGAAGCCCTATTAGCTGTGAACTAACAAAGTGTTACCTCAAGGCTAGTACCAGAGTGCCACCAAGATTTAGCCAAAGCCTCGGTAGATAATAACATTATCCTGAGGTGGGAAAAAGGACACGACAGGAGTAAAGGTAATCGCATTGCCGATTCTTTAGCCAATCAAAGGAGGCAATCTTGCCAGGATCACCTTTGGCAACTGGTAATTGAAGAAACACCTCCATAATATAGGACTAGTGGACACACCTTTATGCAGGATGTGTGAACAGGAAGGTGAGATTGTCAGGCATGTCCTATGCGAGTGCCAGGAGTTATCGTCAATAAGAGAGTGTGTTTGGCGAGTCTTGGCCTACACCTGCCGATATAAAGGAGACCCAGTGACCTGTCCACCTTCCTGGAAAGCACAGGATGGACCTAGGAGGACAGCTCCTTGGGAGGATGTACAATGGGTCATATGTGGCCTAAGTACTGTGGGCCTACACTTACCCTCCCTACTCTACAGATATGTAACATATTTGAGTTAATTACGGATTTAAATTGGGAATAAACGTTTCTAGTACAGCCGAGAATGTGGCATCGAAATTGAAATCACAGCAAGAAGAGTTATCATAAATAATACAGAACTAAATTTCAACCATATTCTAGTTTGTGGGGTACTTTTCGAAATAATTGGCAATCATCCCTTCGTATGAACCGTCCGTCAATAGTGTTAACGCTTTCACACCAAATAATCCCACAGCATTCTCATCCCTATCTGGTGTAATAATCATGTTTGCCGGTCCCCTTTTGGGACGAATGCTGTCGATAAGAGTATCAATTTCCTACTGGAGCTCAGCGATATGACACATCAAATATCCCCAGGATATTAATATCACTTCTGGTTATTTATCCTATAATAAATAACGTTTACTTCGTCGAAATCGGAGTATTCCTGCAACGGACATATTCATTTTCTTGCTTCAGCTAATATAGTCGATATTGCGGCGAGTAGAACACATCCGATAAGTAATAATCGCCAGGGTGAGAAATGACTATGATGCAAAGCAATATAATATGTTGACAATCGGGAAGGTAGGTGTAGATGCTAGATGAGGATGATGTTCAGACGGGTTCATGTTTGCTGAAGGAATTTCAGAGTATATACAGCTGTAGAGTCGGAAACTAAAACATTGTAAATTCCCGATAGAGATTGTGAGTGAATACTCTAGAATCATTTTATTGATTTCAATATGATGGAGGTACGGTACAATTGCTAAAAAATAAAGAAATGGGAAAATCGTAGTGCACCGATTGATTCCACTTTGGTATTGGTTATAGTTTATGAACTTCATGGAACCAAAATGTTAGGCAGATGGTCAGAGAGATGACTACCACTTTTTTATAGGAAAGCATGAAAGCATAATGACAATAGCAAAAACAGATCGGATTTGAGAAATGAGAACAAAATAGCAGAAAAGAAAAAATAATAACAAAGGGTAAAAATAACAAAAAAGAAATATTAACTGAATATACGAAGATAGTAAAACTGAATGATACAAGAGGAAATGAAATTACGCTGAATGGACTCTTTTAATACAACAGTATGCAATACCAAAGGGAGGAACGTCTATCGTGGATAAATTATGAACCAAGGTCCTATCAAACGGTGTAAATAGATAAATGTCCTGTATGTATTGAACACGATAATTACCATATACTTGAGATTTAGATTGTAATCTCTATGTGGTTGAAGTTGCCATGAGTTGAAATTTCCTCCAGTTTTCAGTAAGATATAAGACTTCTTGGAAAAAGACACAAATGCCGTCAGCAATATTGGCGATTTGGTCATTTCTAATGTATTGATGTTTTGAAGACAATGAGAATCATTGCGGAACACCAATGTTATAGGTGAAAAAAACACAAAGAACCATTGATGACTAATTGTAAGAAATAGTTTTTTAGAAAACTATGAACAAATATGACATGGAAAATCTCAACATCAGTAGAAAATTGACGGAGTTTCAACACACTTAACTATGGTTTCGGAAAGTACAGTTGTTGGTGCATAGAATTAATATCCTGATGAAAGGTCCCTGAGAATTGTCAGAAATAGTGGAATTCAAATAACCCGTGCAGGATGATGCCCCCAAATCAGTCCCTAATCGGAAATTCAATTGAGTTTAGGCCTTAAGAGCACCATCATGTAATTTTTGTTTCTGTTAATATTGAAACTTTCACGTTGACATTGCGCCGGATACCCCTCCTGGAACGAAAGGATCCCCTTCACTGTCCATTTCCTCGTTTAATACAATTTTCTGATAACAGACATACATTTCCCCTCCAACGTCAGAGATAGTGCCGACACATCAAACTCTCCAAGATATTAATATCACTTCCGCTTACTTATCCAATAAAAAATGACGTGTGCCCTTCCAAGATGAGAGAGCATTTCTGCTACGAACGGTTTCTGCTCCTGCTAATAATCGCGATATTGCGACAAGTGAAACACATCTGATAAGCCCTTGACAGACGTGGGAGAGAAAGGGAGATATGTTGTGTGTGACAGCCAGCACACAAAGTGCTCGATGACCGGAGGGCAGAACGCAGGGTAGGCGGACGCTCCTGATGAAGGGTGGACGAACGCTCCTGCTGCCCTGCCTGTCGCTCTCCTGCTGCCGTATTCCATCGCAATATCCGCTCTCGACGCCGGTCTACCGCAGGAGTGGGATTACGAGTGGTCGAGAGTTGTCCAGCGTGGAAAAAATGTTATACTTGCGGCCGTTCAGGATGGGTCTTTTGAAGGTTATTTTCAGCGGAGTCGCTAGCGATGACGATTAGTTGGGACTCTATTATGGAGTAGGGAATGTCTGGAAAGTTACGGAATTTAGAGGCCGTCCAGACGTACACAAAGAGGCCGCAAGGGATTCTCACAAAAGAAGCATTAGGGGTGGCATTATACAGGCGACGAACGGGTTTTGAAATGACGCCGTGGAATATGACAGTTTGAAGAGTTTTCATTTCAGGAGTGTTGCGAAGTGTTTTTTCTGAGATTTATGTTAAGGCATGAAGGCAGTCTTGACAGTTAACAGTGCGTAAATGGTGTTGAACCCTTATTTCAATGAGTAGATCACTTTTTCACTCATACTATCAAATATGGAAAATAATCATGAAATAATTCAAATTCATTTAAGCGAATACATGAATTGAAAGATTTTCCAACCTCAACTTCAGTATTCTAAAAGAAAAACACTCAGTATTCAGAATTCCATCTTTTAATATTCCAAGTTCATAGACATCGAAATTGATACGATCACAGGATATAGAAATATAGAA
>WOGO01009583.1:0-10151 GCA_015342085.1 Leptinotarsa defecta | reverse complement strand
TATTCTCTCATTTCCACAGAGAATATGATTCATACGAAAAACATTTGTCTGAGAAACACGTCAATATTGAAGAAAAATTGTCACGGCATATTGAAAGAATAAAGTTATAAGAAACATTGAAAAATACTGTATTAATAACAATATCCCATATATCTCAAATTTGCGAGGAAAAAGTTCCCAAACTGCAAGTCTATAAATTACATGATCATTCTCTAACTGACTCGCTTCGAAATATATAACATTCTTTGAAAGACTCGTTATCCGATTCTTTATGTAGATGGCGGATTGATTAAAAATCTTATTCAAAGGTATAGATTGCTGGTATGCTCAAAATAATATAGCATGAAAACTCCCTTACAAGAAATCCTGCTGCACATATGGAAAAAGATTCAAATAATTTATTTTTGATAAAAATATCTTTTCAGTTCATGACTACTGCTCCAAATGATTATTTCAAAATGCAGAGTAGAAAAGAAGTGTGAAATATACTGTCGAAATTAACTCGAAACTCTATCAGCATACATGATCGAGAAAAGTTACCAGAGGTTGTCTATCTGACTTGTTCAACTTGTTGTGTGACATCATTTTGAACACCTAAAAATCTCGCTGTCGTGTTACAGGAGATTTTTTTGTGCCAAAAATTATGCAAGGTGTTGTCTCTATGTTATTGATTGTGAATAGTATGCATTTAGTATTTCCTTCGTTAAATAACAAACTATTTTCACTTCTGAATATCTCTGGCAAGTTAACCCCTGTTGATAAAATATTGATATCATCAGCATAACTAAAAATGTGGGCTACATTTGTGTTCATTCCATTGATGAACAACAATATTAGCCCCTGTGGAACTCCCAAATATCTATCCAAGGCCTCCGTTACTAATTCGATTCTGATAGAGTTCAATTATTTGATTTAAATTTTTTAGGTATGAGCTAATCTACTTATATGAATTACAACGGATTCTATATTTATGAAACTTATGTTATAAAATATGGTGATTTATGCAGTCGAAGTCTTTCGACAGATGCAAGAAAACTCCACAAGACAAAATCATCCACTTCCATCGCCTTCAACACTTTGTTGCTGGAATGAAATGAATTAGTTTCTGAAGATTTGTTTAGCAAATAGCCATGTTGCTTTTTTTGAGGCAAATTTCTTTCAACTGACCAACATTTGTGGAATGCACAACAATTGAAGTTGAACTCAAAATTCAAACCCTATTTTCTCTCAAAATAGAATAATGTTATCCATGATAATATAACAAATTTCTACACTTACAACTTTACTGAAGACGCGTTTCGCTACACAATGGCTTCCTCAGTGGAACTGGTGCATAATGGTGTAAGATTCGTTATATGCAAGAGTTTTGATCTCTACGTTTTGAATTTGGTGATTTCCAAATGAATAAAAGTTTTGGGAAAGAAACATTTTGGATTTTTGCTTCTCAATCTTCAAAAAAAAATTGTAGGAATCTTCCAAAGAAAGGAGGACAGAAATCAAATTCAAAAAAAGGTAATTCTCTATACAAATATGTGTAGATCATGCAGAAAAGTATCTTTCAGACACAAACTGGAAAAAAGCCTCCTCGAAATAGCTACTTTCGTATACACACTGACTTACACGAAAGAAATGTACTTTCGAAACAAATACTAAATCAGATATTATTCCAAGGATTGTTGAAGAATATTGTAAATAAAATTGGTAAAGAGCCAATAAGGCAACTGTCTTACGGCGAAACATCGGATGTCCATCAATGAGGATGACAGTGTTTCATGTAAATGAAATTTTACCTCTTCAATTTACTATATTATGTAGAAATTCTGTGAATGGTATCTGATTCAATTCCATAAAGAACGTTCAGAATACATACTAAAACTACACATCATTGCATGAAGTTGAGCTTTTTTAAAATTTTTTGCTTTCTTCCTTTCTTTGAAAAACTCCTATATTTTTGAAGTGATAACTTCGTATGGGAGAGTGAACCGCTTCGTTACCTAACGCGTTACAGCGCTAGTATGTCTGGCTTCCCTTTATTTCGCACATACTTCAGCGAAAGACAGGCTCCTGCTCTCTCGTCGGGCAGACGCTCAGTGTTTAGTGAGTGATAGATATATATTATTGACAATATCGTAAAAATCTAACCAGCGAGAACATAATATTCTTTTATTTTGTGAAACGTGGCTTAAAAGTGATGATACTAATCATGTCTATGTACATTAAAAATGTTACCTTACAAAAGTAAGAATCGGCTTATGGTAGCTATAATATATGTACATAATCAATAAAAAACTTCATTAATAAATAACTTTTCCTCACGTTATCACATCAATATACATAAAGTTTAAGTAATAACCTAACTCAAGGTAAACAATTTCAATATTGAATAGTTCAACTCAAATTAGTCTAAGTTATCACTTCTATCGGGCGTCTCGAGAAGCACATGTTTTTTTTTGTATAAAGATGAAGACTTTTCTTTCCCAAAAATTAATCTCTCCCTAAAATATACAAAAAAAATTCACTAACCCAAAGTCACAGCAGATCAACTTCTGGGGTTGTTTTTTTCTTCTAATTATTCCATCCACAGAAAAGCAACGAGAAGGTCGTAGTAGACTTACCTAAAAAAGAAGTTATTGTTAATAACGTGGTTTCTAATAATTCACCTGGAATGAGAGATCAGACTTCGTTTTCCATTATTATTCAGAAAAGATTTGAAGAAATGAATCAATGGATAACTTCAAAATGATAGAATTTTGTGAGTATTTATGGTTTGAAAACAAAAGACAGTGACACTTGATGAAACATAATGAGGTAAAGTGATTAAAATTTTGAAAAAAACATTTCGGATTTCTGTTGCGCTGAAATCACTCCCACTACATATTCAAAACAAAGTTCCTAGGCCGCACCTGTCTGCTATCTGAATTCAAAAACTACTGAACGGATTCTCATACAGGTTTCACCCACGGATGGAAGGATTTAAAAAGAAGGCTCTAGAGAATACATCTTTGATGTTTTGTGTGAATATGACGATTTGTTCCATGAAAAGTCAGGGTAACGGTGCTACCCGTGCGAAACTGAAGCTCTCATCGAAATGCTGCCTAATCCCATTGCAATATAACAAAATAATTTACAACACGAATGACATATGTCTACTTTTCAAGGATAGTTTACTATACCTATTCAAATGTTTTAAAGTATTACCACGTATAATATGGTATTTAGACGATACGATATTAATCAAATTGAATACGTTAATCTCTTAAGTTTGTCATTCACATTATAATTGTTCTTTACATACAATTCAAATGAATATCTTAAGGATTTATCTCGCGATAAAATGAATTCAGGCGGCCTCATGATGAAGAAAGATTGCCAGTGTGTACGTAGCTAATAAATGGAGGTTATGGTTGCCATAACCATAACGTCCAGTTCATAACTTACTCATTTTGAAATTAGAGTTGATAGTTGTGAATATATTTTTGTTTAGTTGAATTTTATCGAAGGACAATTATTAGTTACAAGCCGATGCGACACTGTAAAAACAAAATGTAGTCAATAGTATGATAATCAAAATGAAAATATGATTCAATTATTTGATTCAATGAATTGAATCAGTGGACATAACCATTTTTTAAAATATGCTGTCACTAATTAGTATCCTGCCCTACAAACATGTCAATAACTTTGCGGATAGGTAATAAACATTTTTTCCATACACAAAGACCTTTCAGGGCAACTTCAACAAATTATTTGTTCTCTATTTCATAAATAACACAGCAATATTTTGGTGATGGTTTTGTCAATAATGTAAGAACATTAGAACTATTTTTCCGACAATACTCAGTTTAGAGGCCTGCATATGACTATGAGATAAATATAAAAATACGCATAATATATTTCTATACTAATCCTCTACTGCAATATAGACAATTTATGATATTTTGAAATATAAAATGTGAATGAAATATTCCCAGCCATAGAATAATTTACTGAGTTATGACACAATAAACTCATCGTAAATTCCCTATTTACACGGTTTTATTCCACATTGTAACTGCATTCTTCATGGGTGTGTATAATATTTATGGTCTAACTGAAATTGACATCATACCTATAAGGTGAAATGATGTTCATGTAATCATGGAGTATCGTCAAGTATGACCAAAAATATTTTTATGTAGCAACGAATCGCTTTCTCTCCACTATTATTCAAAGTACAACCTTGAAAAAGAATTTTCTGAGACCCCTCAGAAAATTATTTTCTGTAACGATTTCTAGGCAATTCTGAAAAAGTTGTAGCTTGTCAGATAAATCAGCATTTATGAAACCTGTTACCTACATATTCAATGTTCTGTCAGAAACCATACTAGATTGATGTGCTGTTGAATAGTGTCAAAAATGTTATTGAATATCTCAAAGAAGACCCATACATGGTGATGTAAAACTGAAGCGCAGATAAATGTGGACACTGTTCCGATTTATTTGTCAGTGCAGCGTCAAATTTAACAGTGGTTGATGTGATTTCAACCTTGATATCTTCTTATGAATTCAAGCACAATATCTTCTTTGGGTAATCAAGGAGGTCGTATCTACAATTTCATGTTCTCAAGTATGGCTTGTTTCCATCAAAAGAGCATTTTGACAAAGTAACAGTTGAAGTGATTTGCGTCTTACATGATAAATAGTTCGATCAATCATCGTCATACAAATTTTAATTTAACAACGAAGATGCAAAAGAGTGCAAACATGCTCAAAATAATTTTCTACAAAATGTCGATACGATCTTCTTGATCAACAAGATCTGAATGTCAAATGTTAAGGTCATTTTCCAACATGAGCACAAATTTGCGCGACGAGCGCCTCGCAAAATCAGACCCAGTCGCATTCTGTGCTAGATATATGGCCATTTGAACTTCATCTTGCTAACATATTATTCATACACATATTCGTAGGTATGCTTCAAAAATGTCTTGATCCAAAACAGTTTTCATTGAATCATCAAAACTCCACCATGTTGAGTTCGTTGTACAATTTGAAAAAGTCGAACAGAACAGAATCAGGCTAATATGGAGTGAATACTATCTCAATATTTTTGTACTAGTTGATTCAAATTATAGCCTCGAGAATGCCGTTCATTGGAAATGGAATATTTTTTAAAAAACTAGGTGAAATTTTTCCAGTTCACCATTTCCAGTTCAGTTTGTATACCAAACATAAATCATACACCGGAATGGTACACAATGTTATGATTGATAAAGTACGAATATAAAATGTCACTGACAAGGAAAACTATCCATCTCCAAGTGAAATTCTAGAGTGTCGGATGAAAACAGTGGTGTTCAATTCCTCATTTGTATCCTACTCAATGAATAAAAAAATGATGTACTCAATTCCTGCAAAAACTCAACGACTTGTTTTTTACTGGGTGGACATTATAATTTATATTTGGAGCTGGTATGAATGGTAGACTGGTTTTCTGTGAAATGATCAATTCTTCTCCAGTGTTATGGTGTGGATTGTCTGTTGGCAGTTTTATTTTCATATTTCTCAAAAGTGAAGGTTTGGGTTTTGGTTATATTTTCACTCTTGGAGACAGGGGTCTCTCTTTTGAAAACAGAAACTAGTCACTCAAAGAGGTAGTGATCAAAGGAAGGGTTGAACTCTTCAAAGTAACATTCTGAAACTGCTCTAGTATGAAATTTATATAGGTGTAAATACGGTTGTATACAATTCTCGCTTTGGATTTCCAGTTTTGTTCAAAAAAGATCTTATAAAAGTCATACTATCACCCAAGATTTATTTGCCGGAGCATAGTAGTGTTAGAAATCACACTTTAAAAGTTGAGACCTCGTTAATCCTCAGCTCGACTTCTGAGGGTTGTCATTGGTAGGGATGCGACAGATGGTTAACGGAAAACAGATTTTCAACAGATTTAAACAGTAATGATCTAATTTTTTCAGGAAACTTTTGCGAAAAGTCAATGCAGGTATGTGGAGACCAAACTTTTCAGTTCATCTCTATATTTAAGAAGTCGTATTTGATTTTTCTACTGGAAAAGTTTTTATTTCGAAAACGGTTATTCCGATATTTCGATCTCTACAATTTGTAAAATCAGTTGATAGTATGCAACTTTTTCTTTCTTATCCAAATTGGATTCAAGTTTCAACTTTCCTTGACGACCCTCATGCCTAAAACAATTTGAGTAATACCAAAGTGGTTGACTTACATTTTTGAAATCAGAAGTAGTACATTTATCAGTTTGATAAAATTCTAATATAGCATTTTGTACATAGGTACATAAAATAATATTTAATATATTAAACCAAACATACATGAAATATTGTCATATGCAATAAATGATGGACAAAATCTATCAACTTCATTCATCTCCAGCTTCATTGAATTATTATGATAGAGAAATAAAATTATGAAAGATTGAGAAATTCATCTATGGTATAAAATCATAATCTAATAAAAACCTTTTAGCGGTGGATTTGAAAACCTGAATTCTATCAGTAGTTTTCAATGATTCGGGCAGTTTGTTTTAGCCCCAAGTAAGATTTGATGAGTTAGCGGTTATATTATATTTGACGGGATTTATGTGAAAATAATTGCACATTCTTGTATTTACATTACGATAAGATGAAATGCGATCATATTTCGTCCTATACTTGTGTGTATGAATACATACATTTCAAAAATGAAAATATCCGGAAAAAATAGAATTTTCAAATGTTTGTATAAACCTTTGTGGGAGGTTCTCTTATCAAGGTCTGCTAAAATTCGTATAATCTTTTTTGGGCAATAAATACATTTGGAGCCAATGAAGAGTTTCCCTAAAGACAAATGCCATATCTGATTCTAGATTCTATATATGCATAGAAATAATTTATCAACTCTTCAGTGGTTAATGTCGGCTTAAGATTTCGTATGAGATACGAAACAGAACTTAGTTTCAATATCAGTTTATCACAATGACTCTTCCAGTTCAGACAATTATCTAGCGTGAGTCCCAAAAATTTACATTCATCGGATAACGTAAGTTTGTTTTCATTCTCATTGATTTCAATTTCATGATTTGAACAGATTTTTTGCCTGTGATGAAACCGTAAGTTTATCGGGAGTTGAAATGAAGTGAGTTGGCGGCACAACATGAAACCAAATGATTTGACACCGTGTTAGAATTTTCAATTTTTAAAATTGTGTCGACTTTGTCCGAAATTAGAAGTGATGTGTCATCTGTATACATAACGCACATATTCTCAGCAATCGCGGCCCCAACATAATTACAGCATAATATAAATAATAGCGGTCCCAACACTGATTCTTGAGGTACACCAATGTTCGAAACTTGAGTATTTGAAATACATTTATAATAACTATTCTCAGATCTATGATCAGATCAGAAACAAATTGACTCCTGTTTCTGATGAAAGACTCAATCCAGTCTTGCATTTCCTCTTATTCCATGTATTATAATTTATTTAATAACATTGTGTGGCCGACGCAGTCGAATATCCCGCTGAGATAACAGAATATAAAATGATTATTTAACCTTACTCATTTCAATATGTTCATGGTGTTAGTAGTTTCTTCCATCACACTTGGTCGTCGATATTGGATTCCTAAATGTACTTATACTAATAGTTTTGATTGTATTAACTGTTCATTCTTGATGTACACTTGATTTTCATTAATGCATTTTCAATCTTGTTGTATAACGAATATGAATTATGTCACAGCAACAAGGTATATTATTGACCAATGTTCTGTTACTTTTTCAGTGTTGTTCGATTTTGTAGGTGTAAATATAGATCTCAGTGTATCAATATTCGCAAAATTCTGGGATTAAACCAATATTTTCCGAAAAAACATTTGAGTGAATAAAGAAAACTAAATTTTTTGTTCTTCTATAAAAATGTCCGAACATCAGGTTGAGGCAATATCCATCCATACTCAGTTCACTTTCCACAACAAATCTGAAATGATAGACTATAGTGGAGATGAGCCACTATTTAACGCAACTGGTTCCAGCGCAATCAGAAAATTACAGTATTTTCTAACAATACATTCGTTAGTTCGTGGAATAATCTATCGAAGCCATCCGAAATGAAAGAATATGAAACAATATGAAATGCGAAATCTCATTTGTCATTTTTCACATTCTGAAAGAAAAGTAACGTTAAAATTGAAATATAATATATGCTTCAATCAGTAATGACTCAGAAGATTATGCGATTTCGTAGATAAAGTCACTAACCATATGAAATAATAGGAAATCGGCAGCCTCGCCGAATAACTTGTTGAAACAGTTTGTTGAGTTTCATGAGAAAGGCTTTGGAGAATCAACACTCTCTTCCATCTGATAACAAAAGTATACCAAATGACTTTTTGAAAATTGAATTCACTTGGCTAACACTTTTTAGAATGATACGGAAAGTCACAGAATGAACACAACTTTATGTTGAAAAATACCCTATTGTATCGACTTTCGTGAACGTTAATCAACAACCCTGACATACCAAAAATGATCTTTCTCGTAAGTCAAGTTGAAATACTGAGACAAATTGGGAGACAGAAAAAAAAAGCTACATTATACTAAGGAATCTGGGAGGAGATCGATTTTTTCCGGAACAATTACAAAAATATTTGGCTTTTTTCTCGACACTTGAAATTAAATAAAAATTGTTGAAAATAAAATAATTTTTTCGAGAAAATTATGTCGCTATTTACTCAACAACTTGTCGTGGTGAACTCAAAGTTTGCCTTCCTACATTGTATAAAGTTTCAATTAGATTTTGGAAAGTGAATATGACCAATAAAGGTCGAGTTAATTTTATTTCTTCAGTGTTGTAAAATCTAGTCAGTACTGTGATTAATTGTTTTTCATTCCAGTTCTGAAAAATCCATTTGGGTTGGATTCGGGTATAGAGTGAAATAATTTTGCCAATTTCAGATTGACTTTGCTAACCTTTGTTAACCTTTGAAAAAGGTACCTATATCTATGATGTCATCTCTTCATGAATGACACAGATTTCAACAATATTGTTCCTCTCTACTAATTTGTACAGGTCCTTTGTTAAATGTTTCATATTCTTCTGAAACCATAGAGATTATGCTACCTCGGTCGTGATCGTTACCGATCTACATTGGTAGCTACAGTAAAGCGTGTTAAATGACTAATTTTATGAAAGAAGTTATAAACACAGGTCTTAAAATGCGTGTTGAATTTGTCTGAAAGTTCCCTTTTTGTATCTAGCCATGTCATTTTGGTAATAAAAGGTTAATTTATCTTTGACTAGGTACAAATTTTTGAGTCCAGTGTCGGAGCGAGGTAACATTTAGCCACCATTTTCGATCAAAAAATCTGAAAAACATCTGAAAACGAAACTTTTATATCACTTCAACTGTTTTCGTAACTCGTAACTCCGTTTTCGAGAAAAAATAAATAAAAAGCAGTTTACTGCATATCCCTCGATCGCATATTAATTGATTTTTTATTGCTATTAGATGAGTCATTAAGTGAACAATTTAAAAATTAGGTGTTTCTACAGAAACTGTCAAACCACCGACAATATCAATACAAATAAAGAATTCCTGCATGTGTTTTGAAAACAATATGTCAATATGAAGTTTTTTTCATGAAATTAGCTCATGTATATGCTCTTGTATTTCTGCACCACAATGAAGAAACACCCTATATAACATTTCAGTGGAATGTGGGTACTTAGAATTGTTATGAGAATATTTGGTGGATATTGCTTTTGAGTAAAATGGTTTTACTTTTTCAAATGAATACATTTCATTTTATAAATAATAAATGTCATTGGAATTCCAACATGTTTCATTCATAAAATTAGTCATTACCCTTAGTCACAATTTTAGCCCATCGAAATTTGATATATTTTCCGAGGAATGGAACTAAAATCATAATTGGAATTTGGTTCAATTCATTCTGATGTCACAGAAGATATGAATGACCCAGTAACTTATTTCATCATTGGTCTTCAAACCAAAGAAGCATATTTTATCATGAGTCAAACCAGCATAGAATCTAGCGAATACATCATGAGTAGGTTTAGTTTTCAGGTATTTTCGGTAGATCGACTGGTCAACATCTGTGAGTAGGAGATTTGAGCCGGTTCTAAGCCTCC